>CAJQZM010041815.1:0-13258 GCA_907164665.1 Colias nastes | reverse complement strand
CGCCACAACCTCGGAATGCGTTCACAGTACGTTAGAATATCATCAGTATGCTGGACACATCACAGGCGGTTACCGACACGTGTACTGCCTCTCGGCTACCTTGGCTAATTATTGGAATACCAAATATATTGACCGCTAATACGTGACGGATTGTTGTTTTTATCTCACTTTCCGCAAGTCAGTTTAACGAACAGCTGTAATGTGGGACACATCACACAGACTTAACAAACTGACAGTAATTAAATAACCTGTTCCAAATGTTTACATAGAAACGCCGCAGGTTGTCCGATGCTGTTAAACCAAAACGCAATAACACATACCTAGACATTGATGTGGCGTGTCTATTGTTTAGTTCTAAGATAATGGTGTTGTTAACGATACTGTTGACTATGATTACATCGCGGCTCTCGAGCAATGGCCTTGCTATCTATGTTTAATAATATGTATATGCATTAGTACCTATGTTCACGCCTCAGTTGAATGTCAATGCCATATCTGAATATTGCGATATTAATATAGACGGCTAAATTATTTTTAACCTACTAAAGATAAAGATACTCCTTAACACAATCGTTTCAAGCGCTGAATTCAGCAAGATAATATTATGTTCTCCTTCCGGCTCCGATTTCCTACTTATTATAGAATGTTTCCACTTATTTGCATTGATATTAAACTTACGTAAATGGTAGTGCGGAGTTCATGCGCCAGCGATTCGCTTAGCATAACCTCTCTCATGTTATGCACACAAGAACAAAACAGAAATTACATAGCATTAAAGTTTCTTTGTCTGCAATCGGTAACCTTTCACACGCTGTTCATACGTTTATTTCCGTTTCATCTTGAATGCGCCGACATCGATGCGGAGTCACACCGGAACCTGGTGCGACCAATCGCTTTTATAATAATGAGTCACGCAAGAGGAACGCCCCGGCCGGGGCCTTAGAAAATTAAATCTCATTACTCATCCATACTTTATCGCAGAACAATACAATCGGCCTGATAAGATTGTCCTGTGTTCACGGAATCAATAATAGCCTGTAACGACTTTGTGATACGGTGTTTTATGATAATACTTTTATTGTACGACAAATATGAATGATTTTCTTGAATGGGACAGGACTTTTTAATATGAAACTGATATGATTCAAAGACAAAATGATTTTTTTAACATTATATACGCAAAATGGTGATGTAATCATGTACGCAACATGAAACATTGGTTAAGATGATTTAAGGCTTAAGATGCCAACAATGCAAGAATACCACGGTACAATTCCTACGCAAAGGTCCATATTTTAGCCCAATTTGATCAACCGGTCAAACTGTATAATACTTTTAAATATGCACGTATTAATTAACATAATTTATATGATATAGATTATAGACTCGATATGGAAAAATATGGACAACAGACGCAAATATAGAAATCTTATTTTAAAATATTATGATAATTTTATGCGCCATTAAATTTCAAACATATTTATTAAAAATAATCGATACAAAGATTGAATGTATTCGCATTTGAAATTGTACTGTAAATAAAGTTGTATTTTTGGATACTATGAGATGAATGTAGAACTTTGTTAGATTATTACTTAAAATTACAATTCTGACTACTCGAGATGAAAGAAACAATGTCCTCAAACAATGATCCGTTCTGTGTCAAATGGGCTCTCTAAAGCCCTACAAGTAAGTGTACAAGGCAACGAGCACTCTTGTTTCACTACTACACGCACTCGACCCAGCTACAGGTGACATAATTGTATCTAAAACCGGTAAGCGCCGAATTTTTTGCAATATAATACTTATTAACCAGTAAATTGAGATACGACTTTTCTGGTGGCGATTATTCATCAATAATGAATCAGCGCAGCGCCGCTAATTATTATTATTCAGTTCAACTGATAATAATTACTTTTATGTTATAATGTAAATACATACGTTCTGCTACTTTTATGAGGAACAAATAATATATTTCTCAGTTGCAACAAATAACTTTTCCTTTTTATATCTAGGTATTGTGTATTTGTTACGCGCGTAATTATTATGTAGGACTCGTGCGTACCCTTTATCATACTTCGTAATTGGAAAAATAATTTAACGTCAGCATATCACTGTTCAGTGTTCAGTAAATGAGCTTGGAACCATTAGCTGGCCCCTGACTACGTATTTATTCTCTGCCCTTACGTTACAATATTGATTCCAATTCGAACTTCACTCATGCTCTACAAAGGTTTATTCTATGGATTTAGTTAAACTGTGTACCTATTGAACGATCGTTTATGCCAGTTATACAATTATTAATTACGTTTGTACATAACATAACATAACTTCACGTTTTATATAATTAATGGAATCCTTTATGGAAGTACATAATAGAGGTTGTTAACTGTTACATTAGTGTAAATATCGTCATGCTTAATTGAGTAAAATTACAGAATACTTTTCATAATATTTCTACTTTTATTAAAGATAAACATTAAACATCAATGAAAATAATCATTTCTACAAAACGTCTTTCGATATAAATAAAATGTACAACGTCAAATACGACTACATCCCAAAAAGTAAAAACTACTAGGTATGCAAAGTTTCGAATTTAATATGACTTCGCAAAATGCAGCAGGTAAACTGACTACTTACCTAATTCTTTGTGTAAACTTCAATGCGACATTGTATGATAGCATACCAAATATTGCCATTGTCACATCTTTTAAAGTACAAAATAAGGTGAGATTGTGTAAACTGTAAACATTAGCTGTCGTCTATTCTGGCACAGACAGACGTGAGTCACGGTGACGTCACAGGGCGTCGGGGTCGAGCGGCGGGGTGGAACGCACCCCGGTCACCCTTCGTGACTCAATGCCTTACCTACCTGTTTTCGATCAAACTATATAAACAATTGATTGATTTCAAATACACTTTAATGGCAGTGATAAACCTACTTTGATGGAGGTGTTAGTTTTTAATAACAAGAACATGTAAATTAAGAACTATAAGACTGATATATCAATATTTTATGCAATTTGTTTGAGGGTTGGTTTGAGGTTTATGTAAATTACTAAATTGCAATGAATAATAATTAAAAAAAAATATATTTCATCTTTTTATTGTATTATACAACGTACCGTTTAGGTATTATTTCGATCATTCTGTTCATTTGGTGTTTGTTAATCTATATTTTAAATGTATAAAACATATTGTATTAATTTTTAACACAAGGTAAGTACTAGTACACTTAAATTAAGAGTGACAAAATGAGATACCGACACGTTTTGTAGATAAATGTTGCGTGCAAATGGCTTGGACGTGTTAATGTCCATCGGAGATAATTTAAAAGCACAATACGAATCGATGAATAAAAGCAATCAATATTAAATGGTGACATTCAGTCCAAGGCAAATTATACTGTTTTGTCATTATTTGTAATACATCATAGTTTTCACTTACTGACGCAAATATCTGCAGCTTGATTAAACGATATACTCGTGAAGAGATTAAGGAGAAATCATGATGTTAATCTATTTAATAATCTTATGTACCGTCACTCGAATAAATTCGATTTTCATACACATAACATGTGATATAAATACTATTAGATGATAATATTATCCTGAATCACGATAGTTTTGCATTTGACGAGACATCTAAGCAACAGCATTATGATTTGATGAGATACAAAGGCGCATTATTTCATTGCGCTTTTAGTATGATAATCTCATTCAAAACGCTGGCTTACAATTATAGCAACAGCATAATATATTTAAATATATTTGACGACTTATTTATATATGTATACTCAATACTCTGATACATTACACAATACACCTTTCTTTTTAAATGTTACAGGAATATTAAATAACGTAATATAAAAATTGAAAATCGTTCAATGTATATAAACAAACAGGGGTTTCTGCGCGTTGCATGGATATGGATAATTACAATTTAAATTATGCAGACAGGTAGTGTTGTGAAAGTGGCGCACCACGAGATATCCATACTAAAACTGTGTTACAGTGAAATGTTACATAAGGTATGATCGATTGGTTGCTCAATTAATAATTTAAGAATTGAACGACCCAGCTTCATTGCTTCGATTACATCTATCAATGAAGGCTTAGACCATTTACTATTCTCGTTCACGTTATATACTCCTCTCATGTTCGGTCTCGCGCAGACATTTATTATAATAACACGCAAGAATGAACTCACGCTCATTTCTATTCTAGGCCAGCTGGAGAAAACGTTGAGTCGTTATTTCATACTCTCCTATGTAGCCCATATGGGCATATACAGCAGCGACATCTTAAAATTCACGTAAACCGATATAAAGTAAAATGCACGTGCTCCTTTAAATGTCTGTCATGCTCGAAAGTATGAAAGTGAAAGCAATGTTAAACGATGTACTGTGTATGTTATTACGTTTCGATTGTATAATATAATTTGCCATTAAAGTATTAAAAGATATCTCTATCGTAAAATTGCTTTTTGTACTACTATTTTTGCCAATTCATTATTCTTGTTATTCTTTAATAGGAGTTTGTGTGTAACTGTGTAGCTTATCGTAGCAAACGCATGAATGGGGCCGAGTCCATCAAAGTAAGTATAAACTTTAAGGTCAAATGTCAATATTACATGATCTAATTTATCTAAGATACTTCAGCCTGAATAAATATCTGAAATTACTTCTATAAGGAGGTAAGAGTCGTGTTATACCGAATGTTATGAAAACTTTGAGAAGCCGTTTTATAACTTGTAAAAGTAAGAACTACTACCTGAAAAGCTGGCTTACTATTGGTACTTCTTTTAATCCTATGTTATAAACAGAAACAAAATTGGATTAAAAGTCAACTGATGTAACTGAATAATGATTTTTTTACAAAAAAAAATAACAGAACCAACCGGAATTCACCATCTTCACCATCGTCTAAAGTTCTGAGGTAACAAACCCAAAAAAAATATTCAGTCGATTTGAGAACTTTTGTAGAAGTCGGTTGAAAAAAAAAGGATTATTATTGAATTAAACGCAAGAAGACAATTACCTAGGTGTTTAACATTGTTTATTAGCAACGAGACGACTAACACATTCAGTTCTCTCTGTTACTTTGGAAATTTCCTTGGAGAAGTTTGTTTATGATTCACGAAATACAAGTTTAGTTATAAGTGAAATAATGACAGTTTTTACTTTTTACAGTTAGCTTATGCAGCTTTTGTGTTCAATTATAACCCAGACAGGTTTTTGTTTAGCAACTAGGTGTATAATTCTCAGGGAATTTATTGAAATTGTTTGAAGTACAGGTTCAGACTCATTAATTGTAGTTTTTTTATAAATAGAGCAGTCAGAATTGTTATTTAGATGCATATTAAGCTGTTCATTTAATAGCTAGTATAGGTACGTGGGAAGTTAGCGAAGGCGCGGGTGTATTGTGTTGAACCTGGATCATGAATAAAAACTTTTTTGTCATTTACTGCCCATTGTAAGCTCGGAGAGGGGCTTGTATCCTGTCATCGTTTCATCCGCACTACAATTTTTAAATGTACAAGTTACATTTTTTATATCACGAAAGTACCTACTTTATAAAACAATAAAGGTTTATATTTTATGTTTGTTCTGAGTTGTAAATACCTTTTAATATTCTTAACAGCCATTGGAATTCAAGAAATCGATACGATCACCCTCGTGTGAGGGATACCTACGATTGGATTATTTTTCCCAAGCTACCCCTGCATGAAACACACGTCCCATGGGATTTGTCTAGAAGATTTACACGCAGAAAACGTATGCAGTTTTGCTAAATTGCCCATCGACGTCAGATTGGGAATACTGGAATAGTAATAACACTCCACCTGCATGCCGGCACTTATCGGTGATTCTGAGAATAATATACAATAGCAACGTAGAATGTGGCTCAGCTCGGGCCTCCAGCCATTGTTGAGACACGCGCGTTTCCGCTTTCTCGTGGAAAAATGCAAGCGCGTTGTTGGAAAGTAAACGCATAAAACGATTTCGAGAATATAACACACATTATAATTACACGCTAATTTTAAAGTGCTCTCGTTCGCTTCATTTGTAACTTATTCGCTTTGTCATTGTTAAAATATTACCTATACTACTATACATTTCAAACATCGTCAATGGGGAAATCCTACGTGGTCCATTGAAAAGTTACATTTGGGGTTGCATTTTTTAGAGGACGCAATTTTATTTTTTTGATGTGTAGGGGTGGTCAGTGTGAAGCTATCACCAAGTTTGTGGGGTCGCCACCCTTGTCCCACGGCCGCCATCTTGAAAATAGCGGTTGATATGGTTTTTACGATATATCTCTTAAACTATTTATTTGATAAAAAAAATTTGTTTACATTATTTGTTGCAAATTAAATACTCTACAACTTTGATCCTGCAACTTTTTGTCGTAGAACTATAAATAAAAAAGTTATAAGCGAAAATGTTCAGAAATTAGAGATATTTATATTTCTCAATAAAACTTTTTTTTATAATTTTACGTAGAAATGATATTTGACCATTTTTGTAGATTGTTTTTCGAGGAACAACTTTTATATACAACATTTTTTCATTAATTAAATAGCTAAGGTTTTACAGCGCTCCGAAGTGAGTTCTAATTTTCAGTACTCTGAACTATACAGTATACTTATAGTAAGTGTGTACTAATAATAATTTGTCATCAGTAATGGTTTTTTTTGTTATTATAATATTTTTAATAATTAATTTTGCAATATCACTAATAATTAATTATTGAATCTTTTCCCCACCACCCAGGAGGTAGAGTCTGGAAGCGCGACTTTTTTTTACGTCGAAAAGCAGGTCTGAAATGTTCTGCAGTGTGCTTCTATTGTTCTGGAGTATGAGAAAAGAGCCAATAGCCAATATATGTATAGTTAAGAGTACTGAAAAATAGTACTCACTTCAGAGCGCTGTAAAACCTTAGTTATTGACGTTATGAAAAAATGTTGTACATAAAAGTTGTTCCTCGAAAAACAATCTACAAAAATGGTCTGATATCATTTCTTCGTAAAATGATAAAAAAAAGTTTTATTGAAAAATAAATGGCTCTAATTTCTGAACATTTTCGCTTATAACTTTTTTATTTATAGTTCTACGACTAAAAGTTACTACACCAAAGTTGTAGAGAATTTAATTTGCAACAAATAATGTTAACGATATTTTTTTATCAGTTAAATAGTTTAAGAGATATATCGTAAAAACCATTTCAACCGCTATTTTCAAGATGGCGGCCGTGGGACAAGGGTGGCGACCCCACAAACTTGGTTTTAGCTTCACACTGACCCCCCCTACACATCAAAAAAACAAAATTGCGTCCTCTAAAAAACGCAAGGTTAGGGCTAAAAAATGTAACATTTCAATGGATCAACGGTTTAGATTCATCTTGGTGTGCATCGTAGGCGGCGTGTCATACCAATAAATGACAACTAAAATAACAACGAGTGAATACATTAGCAAAGGCGAAGCACGACCACAATTCAATCACGATTTCAAGGCAACGCATTTGGAATCAATGGTGAGTTTCGTGCGTGCTATGCTGACATTTTGAAAGCATGCATATTGCATATCATATAGCCTACCAAGTTATTTTCCAATTATGTAATTTAATCTATTCAATAAAATACATCAACCGATTTGGAGAAATTAGATAACGAATCTAAACTATGCAATATGCATACACTAAGTGTAACTGTAATAGTATGATACAATATGTTAATGATAGTATAATTTTAATAATAAATCATAAAGCACAAACACAGATTACAAAAAATATGTTCCTTATTATGATTGGGCATTTGGCAACGACAGCTAAGGCGTCAGACTGGCGCCATACAGAACACAAGAGCTCACTGTTCTTCTGACTTCTCGATATAAACAATAAGTTCCCTAGTACCTATAGACCGAACATTAACTACACACAATAAATATAACAAACTGCGTCCGATTCACTACTATTAAAATTCAAGCGACGTCAAAAAATCATGCAAAAATACCTCACCTTACGGCTTCTTCCACGAAAACAGAACAGGTTTGACGGTATTCGATAATGAGAATCTTTATCGTAGGAATTATTGTATCAATAACGAAGACTCGGAATCGACTATTGAGACAATGGGTGTTCACCCAACAGATGTGTATAATTTCACCGTTGAGTGGATTCAGCAGTCGCCGGTCAGAGGGCCGACCGCAACAGGTGAAGCGTGGCGAGTTTGACGGGCCCCGACGGTACTTATCAGCCATCTTTCGCTACCGGCTTTCATTTACAACTTATAGAACGTCCTAGAACCGGATGGCATGGTTGTACATTAATAATTATGAAATTGAAATGTAAAGTGATTGTCTCTACATGGACTTTACCCATGTACAGATTTAGTTCAAATTTCCGATTGCAAAATAAAGTATATCTTGCATTTTAAAAAGCAGAATTACGTGCAAACCGTAAGAGAAAGGTAAATAAAAAATGACATAACCAGATGTGGGCGGCTGTCAGATACGGGTTGTAGAGGTAGTTTCCTTCCTACCTAAGTTGCATTCAGAATATTTTTAATAGAAAAAAACGTAATCAAAGCTATTTTAATTTTTAAATAAATAGTTTTGCAACAACATCATAGTGCTGAATCTTTATAAATAACAACACACACACATAAAACTATTTGTGTTTTTACATTTGTAACTTCTTCACATCAAAACACCTGGCTGAACTTGAACTAAATTTAGCACATGAATAGGTAATATTACTTATATAGTTATATTATGTGTACCTCTATAGGTAATTTATTTTTCTTTTTTACTGATAGAATATTTTTATTGTAGCTCAATACCCCCTCGGCGTTTGATCAAATAAGCAACGTAATGTAATGCTAAGGTAATAGTAATAAAATTGCCAAATTAACAGGTCAGTTAGATGTAAACTTTGAACATTGGGTAAAATTATTTATTTGGGTACTTTTCGTTTGAACACACTATAAACCATAATATAAAATCATATGTTCATGACACCATTGTGTTTATGAGTTCTCCAGTGGTTATAGTGGTTTTACTTATGTACGTATAGGTAGGTATATGTGTAAGAAATAATACCTCGTATGTGCGAGTACGTATTGAATGGCTTGCTACCGGGAGATATCGTATAACATTTTCTATATCAATGGTTCTGAGTAATATAAGAAAACAGATTACGATGTACAAATATAAAATATTTGTTCAAACTATTCCGGTGAATATCATCAAAATAAGTAAAAGCGTATAAAGATTTTATTAATTTTGTAAATTGATTGAAGTTTTGTATCATTATAAATAGAAAGAAGCAAACAATTATATTAGAGAAAGTGTGTTTATTAGTAGAAATGCATGACGTAAACTTCGCTAAGCTCATTCAGCTATTTTAGTTTCCTACATCGCTCACTATACGATGACTGAACTAGCAAAATCGCTCGGTATTCGAGTGGAATCTGAGAATAGAACTTTGAACAACAAAAATCGTATAAAACGATTTCATATAGGCCACGACTTGAGATTACGGCCACAATTCCGTAGCAACCCGTGGAAATGTTTAAACAGTTTTCTCGATATTTACCAAACATAATTGTCAAATGTTTAATATGTTACACGCATAAGCGCGACGTTGAACTAGGTAATCTACTTAGAAGCTATACGTCAATGGACATAAAGAGATTTATATAATCTGTTTACCACTTACAATGAAATCTGAAGAACATAAGGCAATTTAGTGAACAAGAGTGCATTAACCCAACCTCGAGTCGGGCTCGTTACTCACAGTACCTGAGACTAAATGCGTACCACGCGAGTTCCCGGACGACCAGACTCTTGACAGATGCATGAGTAAACAAACCAATTTAAAAATTTATTCAACAAATCGATTAAATTGAATAAAATTTCAACATGTAGCATTTGCATCAAAAACGCATATTATTAATGATGTGTGCAAACAATTGCGTATATACTGCTTATAATCATGGTTCAATAATTAAAAGTTAAAACAAAATTCAATCAATCACTCGAAAAGTTCGGTCACGAACCTGGAATGCCTCTACGTGAAGTTATGCACACTTTAAACAAACGATTAAGTCATACTTCCACTTCAATACGTAATTTATTACATTGCTTACCTAGGCACCTAGCAAAAGACAACCAGTTGAACTGTGAATTTGAGGTAGGTATGCGCATATACATGCATATTATAAAACGTTATTTGCGTACCAGCTCTACCCATATTATTTAGGCTCATCTGTGTGAGTGAAACCTAAATAATGTTATTAACGACACAAAGGGCTTCCTTTTAGACGCGTCTAAAGATGAATAAAGCAGGGTGTCGTCAAAATATACCACGAAATAATTCATATTCGCGTCTGAATCATAAAACGAAGCACATGCACTTGTGCAGTTAACAGGTGACGCATTCAATAGGAGTACAACTTGCGAGTTGCGCGAGGGGAGCGCCGCTCGTTTCTTATTTGCAGGTTTACTTTAAGGGGACGAATTGGCTATGTCTAATGTAGCTCCGCTACTACTACTGCATATTTCATGTTTCAGAAAAAAAGGGAAAACAAATACATACAGAACACGTATAATTATCAAAAAGAGTATTGTTTATTTTACACAATTTTCAATATGATGAAAAATAAAATGCACTAATGCAAGCGTACGATATTCAGAATACCTAAAGTTCTTAAATCCTTTCGCGAGGAAACCTTGACTCGATAATATCGTTTAATAACAGCATAATATAAATATTTAGCAAACAGTTGCGCAATACCATATTATTCTCACGAAAATACTTCCACTGAAGAACTTATTATTTAAGGATTATTTATATTTCAAATTTATTATATTTCAAAAGTCGTACAGAGAACGAGTACTTAATTGTGACTTTGGAAACATGTCAATTTGTCGCAAATAAGAATTTACGATGGTAGAAACTTGGCAAGGCCGCAAATGACTACTCTTTATTCTAAGAAAGTGGTCATATCCGAGAAAAAGCGAGTGGAGCGCGACATATTACCCACTTGCTATGGACCCGCGAAGGTCCGGTCCGTCGACTCTGTCGAGCAAAACGCAACGACACTTTCGCTGCACAATGTGTGAAACCATACAATAATCATTACGTTCGGGTAAAACTTTTGAGGTACGCCTACGGTAAGGATGTAAGTTTCTTTCATAATTTAAACGCCTACGCAAATGTAAATGACGATTCGTTAACAATACGAACGATTCACAAATCTGTACAATATGCCATATTATGAAATGCAAATTGGCAAAAAGACACCAGGAAGAATAATGATAATAAAATACGTATAATATGTATTAAGTCAGTAACCTGTTTCATACTTTAAAAATAAATCAACGTTCATGTTGGAGGTGCACAAAACGAAATGCAGCGCTTCGAAATTTCAAGTTATCACACACTCTGCATGAATTTAAAGTGCAGTATTTTTTTGTAGGAACATATTTCAATATTTTTTATGTTAAAATTATCTGAATTTTACAATGTTTGCACCCATACACAATCAAAATATTTAAATTGCATTTACTTTTGCCAGGAATAGTTTATTAAAATTGTGATCTAAGCACGTCATCGTAAGATATACCTGCATTTTTTTTTTCAGTGTACTTAATACATACCTACTGAAATGAATTACAAAAGCACTTGTAATGATGTTATCTTTATAGCCCATGCTTGCGTGAATACCAATGAAATCAGCCATCAAAACAACCAGATGTGTAGCTACACAACTAGCTAGTCAACTTCAAGGACTTTTAGACATTTAGATCTTTCGGAATGTTCTGCTCATTAGAAGTCTGATTGAACGGAAAAATTAGCACAAAGAGTCATCATGATTACTATTTCTCATGGCTTCTGAACGCCAAAAAGTATATATGACGTGATTCATATTACAGTATCCTTATTTGGTTTCTAGGTAGACAGGTCACCTGTGCCTTTTGATGTATAAAATTTGAATCAAGCAACATTTGCAGTTATTAAAAATAAAAACATGATCACTGTGTATACTACTCTTTTGGACCTATCTTACGAGTAATTCCCTTTCATAAATTTATATGTAATAATATTATAAAGCTGAAGAGTTTGTTTGTTTGAACGCGCTAATCTCTGAACTACTGGTCCGATTTGAAAAATTCCTTTGGTGTTAGATAGCCCATTTATCGAGGAAGGCGGCTTTATATCATCACACTAAGACCAACAGGAGCGGAGCACTGCGGGTAAAACTACGGGGCACAGCTAGTAAATAATAAAATAAGTTGAAAAACTAAGTACATAATATGTGAGATATATGTGAGATTATATGATAATAAATGCATATAGTGCATTATAACATAATCGACACTGAATTATTTCAAGACAGTTAAGATAAACAGACGTATGTTATCAGTTATTATTGAAGTTTTATCTTATCAATGCAGAGCTAATCAAACGTAGCTAAGGATTCTCACGATTCAAAATGATATGACTGTGATAACATTAAGTTATCAATTAATCTAAAATAATTTTATAACAAATTTAACTTTTGTTTTTGACCGATAAAATTATATCTACAAAATGTATGGAGTATGGAACGCAAGGGCGTCAGTTAATAAAGGTCGTGGTATTTTTTTGCAACGTTTAAGTACATAGTTAAACTTTTTTTTTTTGTTTAGGTGAAACCTCACAAGTTTGAAATCCTCACAAGGGTTATCAAAGATTTAATCTATTATCTTATTAGTAAATACTCCCATGTAAAACAACGTATTATGGACGTATAACTGAGAAAATTACTTAATTAATTTCTATTACGGTATAAAATATCTTTAGCACAAAATAACATTAGACCTAATGTAGTCTGAGTATGACCGTAAAAGTTAAAACGACATAGTAAGTATACTAAAATTGATTCTGTACTGGTATCTGTACATGTGAATGACCTCGAACTTGAAGAAGCATTAACGATTGTATGTAAACAGATGCGATCTGGCAAATGAAATTTCTAATGAATCTTACGCTTCCGCCTCACTACGTCGATGACCAATAGGCGGGCGGAGAAAATCTGAATGTACACACATTATAAGTTCATACATGCAACTTAACGATATTTACATATCATATTCAATATTTAATATCTTTATTTGATGAACATTATTTCTCATAACGGTAACAAATTCCAGATCAAATACTTATACAGGGTGTCCCAAGAAGTATGGATATACTGAAGCCAGGAGGTA
>CAJQZM010041814.1:0-41996 GCA_907164665.1 Colias nastes | reverse complement strand
AAACTGTATTATAACTGAACAATAGTGTAAACAATAGCTCTTTTCAGGACCAAACTACATTGTATCTAAAAACTATAATTAACAACAGTGCAAGTGTAAACAACAGCTCTTTTCAGAGCTCCATAACAGTGTATCCAAAAACTCTATTATAAATGAACAATAGTGTAAACAACAGCTCTTTTCAGGGCTAAACGAGTATTTCAAAGCTTTTTTCAAAGCTCTACAACAGTGTAAACAAAAGCTTTTCTCATTGCTAAACAACAGTTTATCCAAAAACTATTATAAACGAACAACAGTGTAAACAACAGCTCTTTTCAGGGCTAGTCAACAGTGTATTAAACAACTCTTACATCAAACTAACAGCAGTGTAAATAACAGCCCTTTTCAGGGCTAAACGACAGTGTATCCAAAACTATTACAAATTAAAAAACAGTGTAACCAACGGCTCTTTTCAGGGCTTAACAATAGTGTATCCTAAAGCTCTTAGCAGGACTCTACAATAGTGTATCAAAAATATTTATCAGGAATAAACAACAGTATCTAAAAGCTCTTTTCAGAGCTCTACAGTAGTGTGCCAAAAAGATTTATCAGGCATGAACAACAGTGTATCTAAAAGCTCTTTTCAGAGCTCTACAGCAGTGTGTCAAAAAGATTTATCAGGCGTGAACAACAGTGTACCTAAAAGCTCTTTTCAGGGCTTTACAACAGTGTAAACAACAGCCATTTTCAGGGCTCAACAACAGAGTATCTAAAAACTATTACAAATTAACAACATTGTACCCAAAAGCTTTCTGGGTTCAACAACAGTTTAAACAACAGCTCTTCTTAGGGCTAAACAATAGTGTATCAAAATGTTCTTTTGAAAATAACCAACAGTGTATCCAAAAGCTCTTTTCAGGGCTCTACAAAAGTTTAATCAACAGCTCTTATTAGGGCTAAACAAAAATGTATCAAAAAACTATTTTTTGCAAATTTAAAGCAGTGTATTAAACAGCTCTTTTCAGGGCAACAACAGTGTATTCAAAAACTTTTACGAATAAACAACAACAACAAACAACAGTGTAAACAACAGCTCTAATCATAGGTCACTCAAAATAACGGCTTGTTGAAATCAAATCCTTCCTGGGGAATAGGCATGGAAAAAAACAGACAGACGGAAATAATGTTAATAAATAATATAATCAAAATTTAAACACAGTAATTACACTTTAAATTCATGACAAAACTTTCACTTGACGATCGAATGCATTCAAAGTTAATAATAATTCATAAAATTGTATAGTTTATAATCATTTTATAATAATATATAGCTTTTTACACAGGCTTGATATTAGTATAATATGTACACTTTAATAATGTATATACTTTTTATTAGTATAATATTGTTATACACTACACACAGTATACTTATATCAAAACATAGAATTAGACACATTGAAAAGATCATGTATTTACGTTTAATAATTGCAATGTTTTCTTTTAGACTACTAAGCACAGATCTTAGTCAAGAGCCCAAAAATAAGAGTCAAGAATACGCGCAGAATGAAATCATACGATTGGCCGCTGAAAGTATGGCGATTCAGGTAATTTATTTTGTGTATCTGTACGTTTATTGCGTCGTAATTCCTAAACCAATTGGTCGGTGGTTTTTTGAAATCGAAAGTCTTGTTTATCGAGAAGGTCTGTATGATAAAAATAGAAGCAGCCCTTTTCAATATATTTAGCTTATTGACACTCTTCGAAAAATAACAATTTAAACTAGATCAACATTAAAAATATCCTTTAGATCTATTAATGAACCAGCCAGCTACTTCCTATTTATAATATTATAAATGCGAAAGTTTGTAAGGATGTGTGTGTGTTTGTTACTCTTTCACGCAAATTCTACTGAACCGATTACAATGAAATTTAGCACACATATAGAGGGTAACTTGGATTAACACATAGGATAGGTTTTATCCCGGAGATCCCACGGGAACGGGAACTATGCGGGTTTTCCTTTGAAAACGCGGGCGAAGCCGCCGGCTCAAATCTAGTATGTCTATATAGTGACTCTGTGATATTAAAATTTAATTAAAATCGTATTAACAAATAAATATCGATTAGTAATTAATATTCTGTTTTTTCCCCTTGATTCAAGTTTTTACAATACTAGGTGGATATAACAATAAATAACGTATACATAAAGACGTACCTAGTCTACATACTAAAAAATAAATATATCCAATAGTGTAGCCAGTAAATATAATTTTTATTTGTGTTTGTTATGTTTTAAATAAATCATCCTGTATATAGTAAGTTTGTACTAACTCTTACCGACATGGCGCTGTATAATATGCTAGTACTACGCCGTTGCGTTACTTCTCTCTCACAGGTATATTTTTTTTATCATAAATGGTGTTATATTTTTTCGATATTCATATAATTTGTATAAATTTTTTCATTTTTTATTTTGAGGGTACAATATTTTTATAGTTTATAAATATTGGTATGAACTAACTTGTTTTGGTAGTGTTTTCATTTATAGTATTGTCGTCTCCACAGATACCAGAAATTATAGGTTACTAACTTATAAGATTACATTTTATGCAAACAAATCGATTTTTCAAAAACTCTTTTCAAAGATTTTTTCAAACGTTTCTCAACATCTACAGCCATTAGATTTATCATTTTTTTTATAATTTTTACAGGAAAGAGTCGACAAACTATCGGAAAGCTGCCGTCGTTACAAGAACCAAATTAGATTGCTTGTTAACAAATTGAAGGAAGCGGGTATTGAAGATGTTCAAGATATTTTGGAGGGCAACGGTATGTACAGTTATCGTAATTTTTAAAGTGAAACTTCTTTAGCCGCGTCGAGAGTAAAATTTCAAGGTCGTGTCATGGCAATACCGTCACGTCATCGAGTAAGGTGACGATTTTGGTATCTTTGAATCTTGCCAAAGAAGTTTCACTTCTGACGCGTGTGTTCGGCATACACCCCCTTTTTAATTTAGGATAGTAGCTAGGTGTTTTTTTTTTTTCACAGAAATTGCATAGAAAAATAGACAGATTTAAAGATATCTATGATGATGTATCCCGCCTGATGTTTAATTTTAACTTATTATTAATATTAACTTATTATTAATAATAATTTTAATATAACCTTATTTTCTAACTAACCCTATTTTTTTACAGATTCAATGGTAACCCAAAACACATCACTACCCCTAGAAATGGCGACAGTAACTCGCAAGAAGGAGAGGGAATACCTCGGAATGTTCGAATATAAGATACAAGATGAGCCGATGATTATAAAGAAACTTATTCCTGGTAAGTTTGTATGTCTGTTTGATAGAATATAATGAAATATTGTTAAACGTTTTACATGTAGTTAGTAGTATACCTATAGCCATATATATTCATACTAAAATAGTTCATGTTAGAGAGTTATATTTCAGTAGTTCCTCATAATAATGTTTTTATCAATAAACATTTTGCTGTTTAGCAATAAGGCCGCCTTTTGTGCATATTATGCTATTTTTATACTGTTTATTTTTGGAAACTGTTGTTTTCTCACATCTTGTACAATAAAGAATTATCAATAAATAAATAAAAATTTTTGATGTAATGACGAATGATAAGGTTAGGATATACATAAATGCAACAATATCGAACATTGTAAAGTTGGTCCTTCGAGGAATCCTCTGTTTTTGTTTATACGCCAAAATCGTATACGGCCTTTAAATAAAATATGCTAATTTGAGAGAAAAATCCATTGAACAAGTTTACAATGACTGACAACAACAATAACAATAAATTATTTATTTTATTCCTATGAACTACATTTAACATATCTATCGGACAATTTTACAATTACACCTAGAAAATTATTATCCGTCTTTCCAGATCTAAAACCCCACATCGCATCCACTTTACTCCCGGGTCTACCAGCCTACATCCTGTTCATGATGCTGCGTCACACGGACCATGTAGACGATGAGCCCAAGATGCACTCCTTGATGAAGGGCATCCGGACTGGGGTCAAGAAGACCTTGAAGAGACGGGCTGATAGTGTAGAGTATAGCGCACTGTGGTTGGCTAATATGTTAAGGTCGGTATTTTAATCCTAGTAGTGTAAATAAATAAATAAATCTTATAGGACATTATTACACAAATCGACCTAGTCCCATAGTGAGCTCAATTAAGGCTTGTATTGTGGGTACTAGGCGACGATAAATATAATATTTAATAAATACATATATAGATAACATCCAGACCCAAGAACAAATAATTGAGTTCATCACACAAATATTTGCCCTGACCGGGGATCGAACCCGGGACCGTCGGCTCAGTAGGCAGTTACTTTACCACTGCGCCAACCGCGTCGTCAAGTGTAGTAGTGAAGTCCCATGTCCCCAAGTGGGGTAAGGGGCAGATGTATTATGCATACATCTGTTTCACTGATCGATTTTCTTTAGGGACAAGTAGGTGATCAGCCTTCTGTGTCCTACCAAACCGAGACATTTTTTTTCTTCGTCTCCACCGGGATCGAACCCAGGACCCCTCGGTTCTACGCTCAAGCGTCAACCACTGTACCAAGGAGGCGGTCAATCCTACTAATACATATTATAAACTAGACTTCCGCCCGCGACTTCGTGTTTCAAAGAATAGCCCGTATAGTTCCCGTTCCTGTGGGATTTCCGGGATAAAAATGTCTTATTCTGGGTATTCAGCTACATGCTAAATTTCATTGTAATCAGTTTTGTAGGTTTTACGTTCTTCTTCCATTACTAAAATTAGCTTTATTCTGTCTTATTAATACACCTGGTTTAAAGCTACTGAGTCTGGTCTTCATTATTTTTGAAGACAATATTAATAAAAATGCATATTATCCACATAAAATCCATTATCAGTGCAGTAATACATTTAAATGAATGGTTGCTGCATTCCAGACGGAGACTTCTGCCACTATTGCCTTTTTTTATTATAAGATATGTATTTTTACACGGTGGAAAATAAAAAAGTAGTTCTATTCCTATTTTATATTAATAAAAACATATATTACAGATTACTAAACAACCTGCGACAATACAGCGGCGATGCTATCTTCCAAGCGAGTAACACGCCGCGTCAGAACCAGCAATGTTTGAGGATTTTCGACTTATCTGAATATCGACAAGTGCTAAGTGATATAGCTATTTGGATATATCAGGGTTAGTAGACATGAAAAAATGCTGTAAAAATTAAGTAAAGAAGAATTTTTAATAAAAAAAAGTTGTTGAAATAAGAAGGAATAATTGTTCTCAAGTCATTTAACAGTATACTACCTAGTATGGGTATGACGTAAATTCTACATATTATATCATTTAGAGCTAGCGCGCAAGAGCAACTTAGTTGCCCGGCAACTATTTTGT
This sequence comes from Colias nastes, assembly GCA_907164665.1. Taxonomy (NCBI): domain Eukaryota; kingdom Metazoa; phylum Arthropoda; class Insecta; order Lepidoptera; family Pieridae; genus Colias; species Colias nastes. The sequence goes on along the minus strand of CAJQZM010041814.1, from coordinate 36,600 downwards.
CTCTGTCGCTGTCTCCTCGCAAAGTTTTGAACGATGCGCACACGAAAGCGACAGCAACGCAACTTTTTCTTTAAAATTTTCTGCATTTATCAACATGGTTTTCGAAGAGGCGGTTGTGGTCTGTGCTCTTGTCCCGCATAGTTCCCATTCCCGTGGGATTTCCGGGATAAAACCTATCCTATGTGTTAATCCAAGTTACCCTCTATATGTGTGCTAAATTTCATTGTAATCGGTTCAGTAGTTTATGCGTGAAAACTGAAAACCATACATACACACAAACCTTTCCTCTTTATAATATTAGTATAGATATGTAATCGTAATTGTAAAAGTAAAGTAGTTTTTATTTAATACTTTTTAGTGTATTTTTCAACACGAATCAAACGAGCCCAAACTCGATAAAGTTGAGTCAATATATTACTAAGTTTCTATGGCCACCTTCCGATTCCATCATCAAATCAGCTCTATGTCATAATAATGTTTCGTCGCTATCCAATTTACATGCGTATACAAAATTTCAGCTCAATCGGTTACCTGGAAATGAATCAAAGTTACTTGCTATATTTCAATTAAGTCATCGAGACCAGACAAAAATGCTCATAAAATAAAAACTACTGGGCTTATCCGAATAAAATTTATGGGACCAATTCCACACCATTCCGCATCAAAAAAAAAATAATCACGTAAACCGGTTCAGAAACCTCGGAGTAATCGGTGTACATACATAAAAAAAATACACCGGCCGAATTGATAACCTCCTCCTTTTTTTTGAAGTCGGTTAAAACTACTGTGTACGAGAATAAATACGTTGACATAAATACGTACTATCGCTACGCCGGTTACGCGGCAACTGGCCGGCGGCCGCCGACCGGCAACGTTTTTGTCGCCGTGCGCGCACTTGCATTGAAACCAATAGATAGGGCGACAGTTGCGTCGCGGGCTTGTCTCCGAACCCGCGGACAAAAAAGTCTCCCGGGAGTTGCGTCGCTACGTGCGCGCACTTTCATACTAGCCCATAGGTGGGAGAGACAAAATAGTTGCGGAGACAAAATAGTTGCGGAGACAAAGTTGCTCGTGCGCGCTGGCTCTTACACTCATCAATTTTGTGCTATTTTGTCTCCGCAACTATTTTGTCTCTGCCACCCATGGGCTAGTATGAAAGTGCGCGCACGTAGCGACGCAACTCCCCATACAAATTGATGGGAGAGACAAAATAGTTGCGGAGACAAAGTTGCTCGTGCGCGCTGGCTCTAAGAGCTAGCGCGCAAGAGCAACTATTGTCTCCGCAACTATTTTGTCTCTCCCATCAACTCTATGGGCTAGTAAGAAAGTGCGCGCACGTAGCGACGCAACTCCCCATACAATGATGGGAGAGACTAAATAGTTGCGGAGACAAAAGTTGCTCTTGCGCGCTAGCTCTTACCACAAGGATAATTCTACTCAAAATTTTTAGAGAAGATAGATAGTGCATAAATACATACATATACTAGAAACTGTACTGTCTTTACTTTCAAATAGAAAGAAATAAAATATACAATTTATTTATTTATACCAATATACATTTTAACACAAAGTTTTTTATAACAAGAATATAATTCAAATTAACTGTATGCTATAAAATTGATAATATCCACTCGTTACTTTACTACACACTAAAAATCTCCAATTTTCCACAGGCCTCATAAACCTCCTGGAAGGCCAACTGGACCGTCTAATAGTCCCTGCAATCCTCGAGTACGAGGAGATCAGTGGGCTCTCAGGGCCCCGGGGCGGGGCCCCCGTGGCCCCTGTGGCCCCACCGCCCTCTGCAGGGCCCGCAAGGCTCAAACACGAACTGGCGGCCACACATGATCATCTGAAGATGCATGATGTGGATGCTGGGTTGAGGGTCATTATATTTAAACAGGTGAGTGAAAAAAAAACGACGTGTGTCACTCGGGGACTGCCGCGGTAAAGCTATTGCATGCTATGCCTTCAAGCCACACCTCCGCCCGTCGGAGTGGGGAGCGTGAGGTTTTTTCGTTACGGAATTTCTCGATTCGGTCCCCGCGCTCAAGGCCCGCGATAGAAGCTATGCAATAGCTTTAAAATAGCTGCGTAGCTTTAAATAAAGGTGAGTAAGATTTCTCCCCGGCTTTCCCCGTGGTAAATACATAGTCCATAGCATTCAGGGATAATGTACGTATCCTTCGGTGTAATAATTATTGAAATCGGTCCACTAGTTCCTGAGATAAACACAGTCAATTAAACTACTATTTTATATTATTAAGTACCGATATTAGGTGCCATGTTGGCCTATAAAGTCTATATCAATACAAATTTTTAAAATAGAAATTACATATCTTAGCGTGTAGTTTTTAATTTTTACTGTTCATAGAAATATAATTCTACCCTACCCACTATTATTTTTTTAAATTTTCCTTATTTTCTCCATTCGCAGCTATTTTACTACATTTGCGCGTATAGTCTGAACCATCTTCTCCTACGCAAGGACCTGTGTTGTTGGGCCAAGGGTCTACAAATAAGATACAATATATCTCACCTGGAAACTTGGATTAAGGAACACTTGGCGGAGTATGGGCAGAAGAGCGTAAGTAGAATAAAATGGGGATTTTTTTTTAATTTTAAAGGATGTTCAAAAGGAGAAAAAAATTATTTGGACAAAAAAATGAGGGTATTTTTTAAAAAGTTAGTTTCTTAGTTTGTTTTTTGTGGTAAGGTGGGAAAATTGAAGTGATACAATTTGTAGGTAATTTTGAGAAAGAAAATCCATACTAATATTATAAATGCGAAAGTAACTCTGTCTGTCTGTTACTCAATCACGCCTAAACTACTGAACCAATTTGCATGAAATTTGGTATGGAGATATTTTGATACCCGAGAAAGGACATAGGCTACTTTACCCCGGGGAATAGGATAGGTTTTATCCCGGAAATCCCACGGAAACGGGAACTATGCGGGTTTTTCTTTGACTGCGCGGGCGAAGCTGCGGGTGGAAAGCTAGTACATATATATAAAGTTACTGGAAGAGATCGCTGATAAGCGAAAGGTTTTCTTATATATTATGATAATCGATAATGATTAGATTAACTAGCTGTGCTGCGTGGTTTCGCCCGCTGACAAACCCGCTGCGTCACTAAAGTCATTTTTATTTATGTACTAGATTTCCGCCCGCGGCTTCGCCCGCGTTTGCAAAGGAAAACCCGCATAGTTCCCGTTCCCGTGGGATTTTCGGGATAAAAACTATCCTATGTGTTAATCCAAGTTACCCTCTATATGTGTGCTAAATTTCATTGTAATCGGTTCAGTAGTTTTTACGTGAAAGAGTAACAAACATCCATACATCCATACATCCTTACAAACTTTCGCCTTTATAATATATATTAGAAATATTAGATATTAGATATTAGATTTATTTTTAATTCACAATATTCATTCATTGAAACTATTCGCAGGTTGAAGAAACACTATCAGTACTAAAGCCGATAACTCAAGCGGTACAACTGCTACAGGCGCGGAAATCAATGGCGGACGTCGCTAGCACGGTTGAAATGTGCGCGGATTTGTCTGCTATGCAAGTTTGCAAGGTAATTATAAATTTGGTGGAAGATTAACGTGCTTTTGTGAAAACGTCTCCTTAGCGGAATATTAAAAAAAAAACATTTTGTAGAAATTTCATGTTATTGTTCTAATAAGTTATTCGTTTCGTGGACTGTTATATTATGTCAGAATCACTATTACAGCAAAATAAAATTTTAATAATGTTAGAGACATATTTAAAAAAAAAAAAAATATATCACGTTCTTCTAATGAGTATGAAAATGTAATTTAGCGCATTTAAAAAACTGAAATTAACTAATACAACTTCGTTGCATACTATAATAAGACATTTTATGGAAATTCATAAAACCGTTCATAGCTAGACCGACCATACGCACGCGTATTGTCATACATATGACAAGGTCGGTGAAGCTCTGCAACCGGCCTTAAAGATCACCCAAACTCGACCAAAAGATCTACACTTGATAGTCATCATGTATAAAAAAACTTCAGCAAGAAAATAATGATTTTCGACAAATAATTCGACTGGCCGGTTGGCTTGGTTGGTAGTGGCCCTACCTTCCAAGTCACTGGTCGTGGGTTCGATTCCCACCCGGGGCAAATATTTGTGTGATGAACATAGATGTTTGCTCTGTGTCTGGGTGTTAATTATCTATATAAGTATTTATTTAAAATTATATATGTATGTTTATCAGCCATCTGGTTTCCATAACACAAGCGAAAGCTTAGTATGGGATCGGATCGTGCCGTGTGTGAAAATAGTCCCGAAATATTTATTTATTTATTTTATTTATTTATTTACAAAATTTGCAATAGCTCGAGAACATTAGCCATATTGTATTTGTTGTGTATTGGTTCATTATTTTCACCGCCTATTTCATGCCTTCTAAAGGCCTATTAAAATAATAATAACATATAATTTTTTCGCTTTTTTTATCATTTATGTATATGTTTTTGTACACTATGTCTCCAAATTTGCAACTGTGAAACTTTTAGTTGCTTGGAAGAAATTGGTATTCAGCCATAAAGCCGTCAATTGTGTCTTATATCCTGCTTTTGTATAACTTTATGTATGCAATAAATAATATAAATTCTAATTTAACAAATTTTTCCCTTTTCTAGATACTAAACATGTATACACCGGCCGAAGAATATGAAGTCAAAGTGACGAAAGACTTCATCCACGAAATACAGAAACTTATGCAAGAGAGAGCTCCCAGTGCTAATAAAGAGCGGGAACCGGTAAGTTATAAATATAAGTAAAAAGAAATAAAAAGAGCGTGTCAGAAGTGAAACTTCTTTGGAAAGATTCAAAGATACCAAAATCTTCGCCTTACTCCATGACGTGACGGTATTGCCATGAAATTTTGAAATTTTACTCTCAACGCGCATTAGCCTATAGTTCTTTTTATCTTCATATCAAGACAACTCTGATAAAGCTGGTTCAAAAAGCCATTTAGTTGCATTTTAAAACAAAGAAGTAATAGCTAATTATACATATAACCTATATTTTTTATAATTCTAGCAAAATCTCCTGATGGACACGAAAAAGATATTCGCCGTGACATTCCAATACAGCCCGTCTTCCATACGACTGGAAGATATAGAAGTGCCCGACGTTCTGGAACTCGACGGATTACTCACTAAGATATAAGTGAAAATATAGAAAAAATAGTCTATTAATTCGTTATCTGTGCTGGTGTGGTGTCTGTGGTTTTCACGGAATGTCAATGTCAAATTTAAACGTCAACTGTCATGTGTCTGACACTGGCAAAAAGTCTTCGCTCAAGGCCATCATTGAGAAAAAAAATCAACTGTCAGCTGTCAAATGTCAAGTGACAGATGTCAAATTTTTGGCGGTTTTCTTTTACTGTTTGAAAATGTAGATTTGTTTTTATTGTTTAAATAAAAGTTACTATGTTCCGTTAAGTTTTAATATGTGACATTTTTTAAAACTCCGTGAAAATCCACATCCTATTTTAAATAAATGGTGCAACACGATTATGTAATGAATGAAAAACGCGCCATTTTGTTTTCTCTTTACATTGTTAATCGCTAAATAATGTTGCACTATGAGATGTTTCGTTTATTCGTTCGGAAATATTATCACACATGAGGGCCTGTTTCACAGATAATCAAATATGGATGTACTTACTTAAAAGTCAATTTTTATTTGAAATATATAAAATAGTGAAACATGTCCTTTTTTACTCATGAATCATTCCGTTCCTATATTTTTGATTTGACACATTTGTTATTGTTAAATGGTGCCATTATTAATAATTATTATAGTTCTTATCAATACTACGATTTAAATGGTACTTAATTTTTTAGATTTTAATTAAAAATTAGTTAATTATACATTGTTCTATTCTATTCTTTAAATATTTAAAATAATTATACAATAGTTAAGAACGTTCGAGAATATTCTATATATTATGTATTTAGAATTACTACATAATTATGATTTGAAGTTTAGGCTGAATCGGCGGCCATTTTGTTATTAAGTATCATTTTTTTAGATAGAGTGCTAGAAAAAGGCAGTTTTATTTAGAAAATGACTTTTAATATGGACTGAGAATACATTCCATATAGTTAAATGCATTTTTATTTAAAAATCATATTTACAAAGAAAAATACTTGCATTTAATCTTAAAAGTTTGCGTCATACATTTCTCTTTAAATATTATTAGGTTTGTAGCCTCTTTCAATAATTTACACGTTTTAAAATCTCCAAAAGGTATATTAGTATTTCTGAGGTATTTCTCTATTCTCTTCACTTTCAAACGAATTATTTCATTTTATTGTATTTTCCATACTTCCTTCTTGCGTGCTTGCGTTAATCTATTTAGTAATCTAATAATACTAAATAGATTGACGCAAACTATAAAATAATATTGTTTTCTGTGATTTATCGAAAAATCTTCAAAAATTTAACAGACTAAAACTGAATTTAATTTTGTTTATGTCCTATTAATAAATATTTCAGTTTCAATCTTTACGGAAGATTGAATTTTGACATATTTTCTTGTTTGAGAAAATCGTCAAAAACAACCCAACAAAAGAAAAGAAATTGTTTTATATTAATGGGACATAACAAATGTATTACAAAGTGGAAAAACTTATTTTATTTGATGATTTTTACTTTGAAAACGATTTTTTGCCATAAACTGATAATGTGTTAAAATTATGTTTGACTTACCTATTTTATCAACGAACTATTTAAAAACTAATTTTTACGTTTTTTGTACTTAATTCCTATAACATAAAAATATATAAGTTTGTTTTTAGCAATAAGTAGTTTAATAAGTGAATTATTTGATATTGTTTGTTTTCATAATATTTGTAGGTGATATTAATTATTTATTAAAATCATATCATTCCGACTTTATTGCAATTATATTTGATGTTTTTCTCAAGTATAGTATATATTGTATTATATTTTATATAAATAAATGTATAATTTAAGCAGATTTACTTTAGAAAGTTGATGTTCATTAAATACTGTCTATTACTTATTTTCGATATAAAAAAGAGCGTGTGCGCACGTGTCAGAAGTGAAACTTCTTTGGCAAGATTCAGAGATATCAAAATCGTCGCCTTCTTCATGACGTGGCGGTATTGTCATGACGCGAACTTGAAATTTTACTCTCAACGCGCCTAAAGAAGTTTCACTTCAAAAACCTTTTTTCTTGATGTTCTTTCTTTTGTATTCGACGTCTATTGTCCAAATTATATAAGTTTTTTGCCATAGATTTTTGTTGAAAATCTCTTATTCATGTACTTACGATATTTATCAAAATTTATTGAAAAATATTTTTCGGACATCTCACTTCTAAATAATAGTTTAGTGTTTTACTACTGTTATTATTAATAATACATATTTTATTCAAGTTACTGCATAATATGTCATACATAATTTCCATCGAATCGTCTTCGGCATATAACTATGTATAAAAACATTAATTATTTAAATTTTGTTTTAAAATTAGAAAAAGCTAGTTTACTATTTTCACATATTCTTATTTTTAATCTTTAGTAAAACAGGCCCTGAAGATTTTCATTATGTACAACTGACTTGCCATATGTTCTAAGCATTTGTTTATGCTAATCTAAAAAACTAATCAGAATTAGGACCTAACCATAAACAATGAAACGTAGAATAATTATAGAACATAGTCATAGACAATTAATAGAAATAGAAGAGTTTATGGTACGCATTTAAACATTATTGCACATATTTATTAAAAACAGGCGAAATTATTATACAATTTATATAAAATATGATATAACAGGTATAATATGTATAACCCGTGTCAAAAAATGAATGAATTTAAAAATACATGTATCACTATCTCTTTTACACATTGGAAATAGATCGTGCTTTCTCATTCACTCTTATAGTCTAAGAGTGTTGTTTTATTCTATTCAATATTGATGCGGTTTATTATTATTCTATATACAGTTGTTTGAAGTAAATCCTAATATATTATTACATAAAAATATTTATTATTAATTAAATATTATACTACAATATGTTGCCTTTAATAATTCGAAAGAAAATGTAGTTCATGATTCTATATTATTTCAATTAAAAAAAAAATGTATTCAGTACAAATGTACTTAATAAATGAATAAAAATATAATATCTGTGTTGTTAGAACTAGAAGTATTAATAAAAGATTTGAATATTTATATCATATAAATAAATGTATTAAGAAACGCGAAATTGGGTCGAAAATTCATTATTTGAATATTGATTTGAATTTAATTGAAATCAAATATTAATGTGGTTCAATTATTGAAAAACTTATAAATAAGCAAGGTTTGTAAGAAAATTGGCCCATTGCGTATTAATAAATATATAAGTAGTTTCTTGTTATTTTAGTAGAAATGTTACCATAATATAAATTATAAATATAATATAGGTGCTAATGTACCTATTTGTTTTAAGTTAGGCAACGTTAACAGCCAGTTTCACGACTTCTAGATATGTTCTGTTTAGCTTATCTGTCAGTTAAAATGACAAGTAATATAATAAAATATACTTAAAAAGTGTTAGATAGGCTATCAGTGACTTATCAGCAAGTCTTGAAACTGCAATACTTGCATTTATGCAATTTATTCTAAATTTGTTTATTAGAATAATAGATAAAATATATGATAGCTATGTTTAAAAATATACATTAGGTGCTCAAGATGTATAAAAAAAATATTATTATTATCATGGGTGAATGAAAATTTTCTCATATTAAGTGTTATCTTCGTAAATATAAATATTTTATATTGCTCATTGTATTTTTAATTTACTGTGTTGAAAATAGTTTTTCTAAAATCTAGCCATCTCGCTTATCCATGCAAGATGTGCATTGATTTTTCATGAGTGCGAATGAAATGCCGATATACCTATATATGTATTCCGTCTCAAATTTATTTAGTTTTTAAAGTCCGTGATATACATATGGTGGAAAATTTAAGTTTTTAACCGACCTAGAAAAATACGGTTATTACTTATTATGTTTATGTTTTTGAAATACATGAGTAATGTAAAATATTATATTATACATATTATATGACAATTATTTTATACTCAATAAGGTTTCCTTAATAGAAAAAGACAATATAGAGCAATTAAAAATATATCAAAACATAGTTGTTGTTTGACAAAATTATTTATCGTTGCTATCCTTAAAAAATATATAATCAATTAAATTGATAGTTATATGTGTAATCATTGTTGAAACTTATAAATAAGCAGTTAAAGCAATATTATATATTTTTTTAAATCTCCAAATACTTAAACTATACTTATTTTAAGTTTTATCTTAAAAACTAGCTTTTGCCCGCAGCTTCGCTTGCGTATGGAAAATATAAATTTTCATGGTATTTTCTAAAATCCTTTCTTATGGGACGCCTACGTTATGACATCTACCTGCATGCCAAATTTCAGCCCGATACGTCCAGTGGTTTGGGCTGTGCGTTGATAGATCACTATATCAGTCACCTTTGAGTTTTATATATATAGATTACATCCGTTATTACATTTTATAAAAGCAACTTACCAATTAAATTGAAAAATAATACAAAGAAATAACTTAAAAAGTATAGTTTGATTTTTCGGAGGTTTGATGTTTCAATAAAATTGTATTGTGTTTTGTATTAAGTTACCATTGTAGAAATAGTTCTTCCAAATTTTGGCTCACGTTATTTCTAATATATTCTGTTAATTGGAAGTTTTGGTCAATTGTTGTTGGCGGGAAATTAAAAAAATTTGTTTGTACAAAATATAAAAAACATGTTAAGTATTTAAAAAATGGGTTTTGTATAATACTAAAATTTCCTTCTGTTTCGATTAAAATCATTATATTTTTTGCAAATTTTCATGTCATAAATCGTCAATATATTAAAATTTCATCATCTATAGAAGAAAAGGTGCAAACTTACATAAAGATAAATTATGGTATACAATGAGAATTTAATTCCAATATGTTATTACAGCATGAACTATATAAAGTACCTAGGTACATGTATTTCTTTCTGAATTTTAACTTAAATGCTATAGCTAATTTTCAACTAAACTATGTACTTCATTTAGTTCTATGTCACTTTTATTTTATATACTTATAACTGTTATTCGTGAAAAGTGAATTATTATAAACTGAATTAAATACGCATTTTTCTTTGCATTTCCTGTATTGTTTCATTATATGGTTAGTATTGGCCATTGTATTATTAAAAAAGTAAGAATTCATTACATTATAACGTTATAATAGGGAAGAACCTTGTATTTAAAACCGATAGTTTTCACGATACTACCTACTTTACTACTTTAATAGTGCGAGAAAAAACATATTTCAATAATATGCCTTGTTACAAATACTTAAATAAACTACGGTTTAAACTCGGACTATATAGTCATGGTTTAAATTTAGTACAAAGGTTTAAACTATTGTCATTGTCTATGGTTTAAAGTAAAACATGTTTTGTAATAAGACTTTAACTTAAACCATGGTTTTACGATTTAAACCCGGTTTGTAGTTAGTATGTGTTTTCTAATAAGGCGAATTATGTTTTATTGGTTTAATAGTTTAATATTATTAATTATACATCGATTTTGTTATTATAACTACTTATCTTGACTTCTACCTTAGCGATATATGCTCACTTTACTCAAGTCACCGTTTTACTTATTGTATAAATAACTGTATTTTCTTAGTTATTATAGATAATATAAAAATATTCCTTGTGTGCTGTGAGTGTAACATTCCGTAATAATAGTTGAATTATATTTATTGTGAAATGCAGATCAATACAGCATGTTAGTAATTTGGTGTTTTATTTACTCTCCTATACTTATCAAGCGTGGCTTTACACGCATCCTATCCTAGTTACATAGCCTCTTGCTTTTTTATGTACTCTGAATAACTATAGAGTCACAATCGCCAATAAAAAGATCTTCAAATAAAGTCTGAGCAGCGTGGTATAAAACATTCATACAAATTATCACCTTATTACGTGAAAATAATGTTCAAAGTCTATTGTATACGCTCATTAGAAATCTCTGCCAATTATACGCGCAGGCAGAGTTTTGTTTCGGACAATTTGTGTGCTTGATTTTGGGCCTAGTTGTTTATTGTACGTCATTGTATACGACTACAATACATCTCTCCATACTAAATTACATCAAAATTGGTTCTATACTTTGGTTGTGATACAAAACAACAAAATACTACATAAGTACACACCCTATACATTATACAATCCTTGACTACCTCCTTGGTACAGGTTTTAATGCGTGGTTCGATTCCCGGTAGAAGCGCAGAAAATAAAATTAAGCAGTCTGACAGATAAATTATCGTTCATAAAGAAAATCAAACAGTTCTACAACTGCTTCAACAGTTGTACCTACATCCTAAATCATAGATGCTGAAGTCCAAGACTTAGGTAATGAAAAAATCTTTATCATGAATCCTATTTTGACAAAAACTGATACTGCATCATCAGATTTTAAAAACATCAATTTTCCTGGGACAGGACCATACCCGTCGAGTTGACAAAAAAAACAGACTAAGTATAAAACTAATTGATACTGTCTCTTATAAGGAACAATTCCTAGAAACTTTTAAAGTATAATCATATACTTCCGGCAAACTTAAAACCTTAGGTATATTGATTGCATACCTATAGCCTAATCACTAACTTTCTAATAGTTCAAATCATATCACCTACTTCTATACTTAAAGCTTATATTAATTACAGAACAGTCCTACATATCGTGTTCAATATTCTCTTTAATGTTTAATTTGTAGAAAGCTGTCGTAGAAACTATAAAACTGTATTTAAGTTTAATCTCGTAACACTTCCAAAACATTTCATTCGATGTCAATAACGTATAATTACTGCAATGGAATTTAAATAAATGATCAAGTGAAGTGTGAACATATGATGATGATGATGACAACATATGATCAAGTGTGTGTGTCTTTATTACACATATAATTTGATATTGAAAACGATACGGTGTTCCGAAAAAAACAACAAGGCGGGATTCGAATCCGCCTTTCGCCAATTTCGGGGCGACGCGGACGCCTGACTTCTCGGCCACCCGTGATCCTCGATTGAAATATTCTAGTTTTAGAGCGAGTTCCTATTAGTGTCTCTGACTAATATATAGTTATCTGTGTATTAGTGCGTCGCGTCGTCGCAACGGAACAACGCATTGTACTTAGTTATGTCACAGCCAAAATCTGTGTTGCTTTGACGCAGGACGATGCTTCAATGCAACAGTGGCATGATATGCACGCCATCGCAGCTTCTTCTAGCAGTGGATCACTGATCGTCCCTGTCGTATCATAATATAATCATAGTCTATGATTGATTTTAATAAATAACTTGAATAGTGACTGCATACTTAACTTTTATTTAATAAACACGTACCTACTACCATAAATAATTAAAAGAACTGTTATTAAAATTTATTACTAAACTGAGCTAAAAAATAAAAAAAATAAATGCCTAATTAATTTTCTACGTAAAATTATTTTAAATTATATCATACTTATTATTTTTAGGCACCAGGGGGGAAGGGAGCAAATTTATTTTCTTTTCTTCCTTGTATGGATGTTTTTGACAATATATCGTGCAGCAACTGAGCGCCGAGATAAACGTCAAAACGCAAGGAATAGAATCCGAACAAATCCTTAGCAAAACATCATATGCTTATGACAATAAATTAGTATCGATGGCAGATTCTATTTCTTTGCGTTTTGACGTTTGTCTCAGCGCTCAGATCTTTCCTGTAGACCAATCACCTCTAAAGTGCCCTATCTGTAATAGGAGTGAGACGTATTTATCGAAACAGTTTAAAAAAACAGGTATTTCAAAGTAACAACATGTAACAGGTATCGCAATACCGAAAAAACAGTTCCTGCCTGTTTCGCCTGTTCCACAAACAACCTACAACAGTCAGCCGTAACATAAGCTCTCTCTATCTATCGTAAGCACGTAAGGAACTTTGTTAGAAAGAGATACTAACGAAACTGACCCGGAACAGTATGAAACATGCTCTTCTCTCCTCTGACTTATTGTAATAGAAAGAAATAGCATCTGTTCTCTGGAACAAGCTCTTTTCTCCTCTGACTTATTGTAATAGAAAGAGATAGCATCTGTTCTCTGCATGTCACTGTTATTGTACTGAATGAAACTAGCTACTATATTATAAATCTGTTGCAATTAAAGAGTCTTTGGTTCCAATGGAACAGGCTGTTATTTTGGAACAGGATTTTGAAACTGTTATTTCCTTGGAACTGGAACTGGTGAAACAGGTTTCTAATTTTACCTGTTCCAGCCCACCTCTAATCTGTAATAAACGGATGAACCGATTTCGATATAACATTACTAACTGTACTTCACCCGTAATGCACTTTCATTTGATATGTCACTTAGGTATATTTGACAACATTCGTTTTTTTCATTCCAACTTTTAATAATAATAATAATAAAACCTTATTTATTCCATAACTCTTAAGTTTACATTTCAAATGATTGTTAGTATTGTTAGTATGTTGTTACGCTAGTTAATTAGTGTTAGTATGTATGATTTATTTATTTAATGAGGTATGGATCTCGTTTGAGTAAAGGCCTCCTCCATTTTCTTCCACAGGTTTCTATCTATTCCTTTATTTATCCAATTCTTCCCCGCAATCTCTATAATGTCATCAGCCCACCTTTTGAGTGGACGTCCCACATTTCTTTTTCCCAATGCTGGTCCTTTCCATTTGGTCGTTCGCCATGTCCACCTTTTGTCGGTATAACGAGAGATGTGACCTGCCCATTGCCACTTAAACTTCAAAGCTTGTGTTAGTGCGTCTAAAATTTTTGTTTTATGTCGTATTGTTTCATTTGTTATTTTGTTTTTGATATTTATGTTTAAGATACTTCTCTCCATTGCCCTTTGTGTTGTACTTATTCTTTGTTTAACTTTACTTGTGTAGGTCCATGTTTGACATCCATATAGCAGACTAGGCAAGATACACGTATCCATTATAGTTCTCTTTAACTTCATACTATAGTTTCCTTTAAGTATTTCTTTATGTGACCAAAACTTTTTCCATGTAATATTTATTCTTCTCTCTACCTCTTCTTCGTTATTAGTTCTACTGAATGATATTTGTTTTCCTAGATATATATAATTATTAACATATTCTATACTGCCTCCGCTTATGGTGATAGGTGTTTTAAAGCTATTAGTAAGGATTTTAGTTTTGCTTCTATTTAGTTGTAGGCCTACCTTACCACTTTCTTGATCTAGCTCTCGCAGCATGTCTTCTAGTTGTTTGGCCGTTTCAGAGAATACGATGATGTCATCTGCGAACCTGAGATGATTCAAATGTCTCCCGTCAATTCTAATGCCGTATTTTGCCCACTGTAGGTTAGTAAATATGCTTTCCAGCACAGCTATGAAAAGTTTAGGCGACAAAGGGTCGCCTTGTCTGACTCCCCTTTCTATTCTAATAGGATCACCTCTTCTTTCTAGTTTTACCTTACTGGTACTGTTGGAGTAAATGCATTTTATAATATTTATGTACTAGCTGGCCCGGCGAACTTTGTACCGCCCAGTCAATGAATGTCGTGTTACCTTTGGGCTTGGAACTAATTTAGGCTATGATGAACGGAATACAATGATACAAAATAAATATAGATATAGGTATAATGGCTTTTTATTTCGATGAATAACACATATAGAAATAGAATAAAAAAATAATTACTTAAATACTTCATACCTACACGTGTCAGAGAAAAATTACCTATTGAATTAAACTACGTTTTGCAGCCTGGGATGCACTCGAATTAACTCTTTTCGTTCTTTAACTGGTGTCGACCACAAATCGTTTCCTTTCACTTTAATTATGATAGTTCTACTTCTACCACTATCATCGGGCGACCGACGATGATACAGTGGGTAACCATCGTTGCCTGTGATGGTCTTTGCCGTCAATTTTCGTGGATACCTTTTGGAACACTCGCTGTCAACCATGCATGGTGATTGGCGGTTGATGGTGCCACACGGTCCATGAATCATATATTCGTGATGAGAACATCATGTCATGTCGTTCTGGATCGGTTACAGGATTAGCAATCCCCGCACATACAATTTTTATCCGCCCGAATTCTTTCGACTAACCAAATTAAAATGTGTGCATGCTGCAAGCCTTATTTTTGTCATTCGATTGAATACATCCATCATTGAATAATCCCAAAGATGTGTTGCTTTTGTAACTCATAATCGGATCTTTTGCTTGAAAACATGTGTGGTAATGTCGAGCCGATCACTTGATATCTGTCCGGGAAGCAGCAGTTGAATAATTTCCATCCATTTCGGATTACATGTAAATATTGTAATGAATAGATCTGGCCGACCATAATGACGAAAATATTATGTATGTCATTGCATCTTGCGCATATTCATGACCTGTGTATGTCGCAGTAAACAGACCAACATTTTCTGCATCTTCTTCTCTGTGCTAATTGCATCGCGTAAATGGATGTAATCTTCAAAACGCAATTTACTTGGTTCGAACCAATGAATCAGGGGCTCCGTTTCAATTTTAACGTTATATACAGTCAAACCTGGGTAAGTGAGAACTGGATAAGTGAGAAAACTCTATAAGTGAGAGTAATAGCGAGGACCCGTCATTTTAAGGTCCCAAAACCTCTATTAGCGAGAAACAGAAACCTCTGTAAGAGAGTCGTTTTTCCCTCATGGACCTCCGTAAGGGAGACTGCTACTTATCTATACCTCTATAAATGCGACAGTCGAGCTTTATATTTATATTATTTTTGAGGAACTATAGCTACAATAAAAATACATACATACATAAAAGGGACACACATACAGTAACAAATGACAAAACAAATTACAAATTTAACTAAAATTATTTTATGACTCATTCTTAACTTTCGTTCAACTTCCTACCATTGTTAAACGAAATTGACGGATTTTATTAAGTGTAAATAAGTTCTAAATAAAATAAAATTACATAGTGCATGAATTTTTTACTTGTTATTGCTGCCACAATTGCTGCGTACCTCTATAAGAGAGAAACGCTACCCATGTACCTGCATTAGCGAGAAACTCGGGTTAGTGAGAAACCTCTATAAGCGAGAATGAGATTGTGCTCCCTTGAACTCTCGCTTATCCAGGTTTGACTGTACATAATAATATTATTATGTCAACGCAATATTGTTGAAGCAGTCGACGAAATTGCAACAAATTATAATTGTCAGAATTTTTACATTTTTATAGAATTTATTTTTAATAATTAAGCGAACTAACCTTCTTGGTTAGATTCCTCACCAAAAATACCTTATTAATTTCTGAAAACACGCGTAAACACAATCATTTGAGGAATTTTTATATATCTGCTTTTATTGCACTTTTTGATAATTGATTTTAAAAAAATACAAACAATATTTATTCACCCTTTTTACTTTTTAATTATTTTACACATAATACATTTTTGAACGCATGAATGTCAAACATTATTTTCCGTATTTGACAGGATTGACAACTAATGATTGACATGTACGAAAATCAAAATTTTGGGAAAATATTTATTCGTCTAGTTTTTGTTGTTTTTATGATTTATTCTGCTATTCTGGGCGGTGACAAATCCAACAAATCCAAAACCATGAAAATTGGTTCAGCAGATCTCGAGTTATAAGTGTTGGAACATACAGACTTTCTTTTATATATATAGATTTGTCTTCCACGTTTGATGATTTTAGTGCGTTCCAAATTGAATTATGGCTAATGCTGTCGAAAGCTTTACTATAGTCGATGCAGGCTATGTACAGAGGCTTATTAAATTCTTCATATTTTTCAATTAGTTGTTCCACAGTATGGATATGGTCGACTGTACTAAAACCTGAACAAAAGCCCGCCTGTTCTACTGGTTGTGTGTCGTTAATTTTTTTAGAAATTCGTTTTAATATGATAGAAGAAAAGAGTTTATATATACTTGCTAGTAAGCTAATTGGTCTATAGTTAGTTATTTCCAGTGGATTCCCCTTTTTATATATCAAAATTATATCAGATGAACACCATTGTTTCGGTACTGTTTCAGTGTCAAGTATCATATTGAAGAGTTGTGTTAAGTGTTTAAGTAAAATGGGGGCTCCTAATTTAAGAGATTCGTTCGTCAACCCGTCTGGTCCGGGGCTCTTCTCGTTCTTAAGCTTTTTCATTTGTGAGTATACTTCTTCTTCTTTTATTGGTTCAATTGAGTGTTTATTGTTGTCCGCACTACTGTATTTTTTGTATTTTGTCTCGTTTTCTTTTTTGCTATATAGCTCTCTGTAAAATTGTGTCGCATGGTCTATCACGTCTTTCCTCGTCTTTGTTTCGCTTGTTTGGTATTGCAGTTTCTGTATCCATTTCTTTTGTAGGGTCAATTCTTTATAAGCTCTCTTAGCACTTCTATATGTATTTAGATTCCTTGATATAATTTCTTCTCTATGTTTATTATAGTCTAATTTAATTGATTTATTCGTTGTTTTAAATAGTTGAGTAAGTTCTTTTTTCTGTTGTTTGGTTTTATTTTTAGTATGTATTAATTCAGAGCGTTTTTTAATTAGTTGTAGGGTATGTTCCGTAAGTATTCTATTTTGTTTCTTTTGAATAGGGTTACTGTACAAGCTGCTTTTTATGTGTTTCTCCAATAAATCGTAATATATTTGGACATTTTCTGAAAATTTAATATTTGTGTCTTTTAGACTGTCTCTCAGGCGGTTTTTGTATGATTCTATTTCGTTTTCTGTTTTAGGACTTTTGATAATGTTTTTGAAGTTTCTCCTGCTTTTCGTTTTTAGACACATGGTAATTGTTGCCCTTAATAATCTGTGGTCAGAAGAGAAGCTGACTTGATTGAGAACTTCGATATTGCTGATCGTATGGGGTTGGTTGGTCATAATAAAATCGATTTCATTTTTAACTTTTTGATTAGGTGCCATCCATGTCCATTTTCTCTTTGCTTTTTTCTTGAAGAATGTGTTCATGATGAATAGTTGGTGTTCAATGGCATAATCTATTAGTTGTTGTCCCCTTTTATTGCGTTGCCCATAGCCATATCTTCCCATGCACAGTCTTTCTTCTGGCTTAGGATGACCGATTTTTGCGTTAAAGTCTCCCATTACTATGAGATTCTCTCCAGCAAGAAGGTGTGCTTTCTCCATGTCGTTGTAGAATGTTTGGACTTCTTCCTCCTTGGATGTCTCCGTAGGAGCATATGCCTGAATTATAGATATTGTAACCTGTTCTAACTTTAGCTGTAACAAAGCTACTCTTTCGGAGATTCCAGTGAAATTGTGTATATTTTCTTTATATTTTTTATTAAGCAGAAATCCAACGCCATGATGGCCTTTCGTTTCGCCAATGTAACATAAAATATAATCTTTATACTCTTCTATATTACAACCAAGTCTTTTCACTTCAGATAGTCCTAGTATATCAAAATCTATATTTTCAAGTGCGTAAATTAGTTGGAGATATCTCTCGGTGGATGAAAGGGATCTTACATTGTATGTTCCAATTTTTATAGTGTTTTTATTGTTTGTCTTCGTTTCTGTATTGTAATCGTTGTGTTTGGTTAGAAAATTTTTCAGTGGAGGGTAGTGGTCTGATTCCCCTCGAGGACCAGTCGGCTTGGGGAATATTTCTTTATTTATATTGTTACGTTTAAATTTGGCTGTTGTCTCGTTCCGGTGGCTGATGTGTGTATGTCATTGTCTCTGATCGTTAGATTTGTTTATGGAGGAGAGAGAGCTGCTTCTACCCCTCATTAAATCAAAGGCGTTTGCTCTGCAGTTTTTAGAGGGTGCATGTTGTTTCCGTGGTTGCTGCGAAGTTTCAGGTGTTATTGATAAGTCTCGTTTACGTTTCTCGTTATTTAGTGGTTTTTCTTTTATAACTAATTTGTCGTAGTCTAGCACCGCAAAATTCCCCTTCTTTCTTTCTTCTAGCATTTTCTCTCTTAATTCTTTTCTTTTAATTTGAACTTCCTTGGGATAGTCTTCAGAGACATAGGCGTTTTTAAATTTCTTCTTATTTTTTAATATTTCTCCTTTTTTCCAACTATTAAGAAATGATATAAGTACTGGTCTGGCCCTATCGTTGCTGTTTAATTTTTTACCAATTCGACGTATTTCATTGATGTCTTTAATATCCAAAGAAATCTTTAAATCAGTGCTAATTTTTTTTGTTGTCGTTTGCAAAAGTTCCATAGTAGATTCTTCAGATTCTTCTAGTCCATATAAAATTAAATTGTTATGTCTTCGGTTTTTTTCTAACATAGTAATTTTTTTCTTCAGTTCTCGGTTTTCTAACTTCAAATCTTCGACTTCGCGTGATAGTGGGGCTAACTTTTCATCCATTCTCGAAATTATGTCTTCAGTCTGTTTAGTCATTTCTATCTTCATGCGTTCAAAAAACATCTCCATATTATCCATAATATTAGGTTTTTATTTTGGGTTGGTAACACTAATTTGAAGTTGGCAACACCAGTTTAGAGTTGGCAACACTGGTTTGGAGATGGCAAAGTTAGTTCTAATTATTGTCTTTGTTCAGAATTTGATTTGACATTTGATAATTGACAGAATTTCTAACCTTTGTTGTTGATGAAGTTGGCGAAATATTTTATAATTATGCACTTCACAGGTCCACATATAATTTCTTTTCGCACGCTGATCGATGATAACAATCTTGAGATTACTTGTTAATTAATTTAGGTGGAAAAGATCGTAAGTTTTATTTGTTTAATTAAGAGCAACAGTGACAGGTGTTTACTGGTTGACGTTCGCACCGGAATCGCATTCCAACTTTTACCCATACCTAACTATATACGTATAGTAAATGGATGAACCGATTTTGATAAAATTTGACTAATTGTTACTGATAGGTCGTTCACTTTCATTTAATATATCACTTAAGTATATTTAACAACTTAAGTTTTTTTTTCATTCCCACTTTTACCCCTATATACCTAGGTATAATAAATGGATGAACCGATTTTGATACAGTTTATCTAAGAACCAGCGTCGGAAAATATTCTGCCTAACAAAAAAACCGCATCTAATTCGGATTACCTGCTAGCGAGCTACGGTGGCACAAACAGATACACACACAGACACATAGCGGTCAAACACTTATCACCCATCTGATAAAAATATAATACGACATAATTTGAAGGACATTTTATGTATAAAATTTACCTAGAAGTAAGCATAATTTTAATTTACCCCCCCCCCCCCCGCGCCCCCCGGCTAAACCCCCCCCCCCCCACACACACACACACACCATTGGTGACTTTCGATATGATCATCTGGACATTAATTATAAAAATAACTCTAGCGTATAACAGATATTACGTTTTATCGTACACTGTATAGAATGCCTTAGCAAATGTTCGCCGTGAATACTTAAATGGTCATAACTGTTTTATTTACGAACCGATTGACATGAAATAAACACTAAATGTTAAATGAAGATTACCACAATATATTAGTGAAAACCGCATCTAAATCGGATAAGCCGTTTCTGAGATTAGCGTGCACAAACATACAGACAAACAGACAAAAAAATTTTTAACTACAGTTTTGGGTTTGGGATCGATTTAATAATAACCCCTGCTAATTTTTTTTTTACATATTTTAATTGTACAGACATCACTTTTCTAGAATTTTATTATATGTATATTTAATATTTATTAATATCACCTAACTACAAATATTATATTAACACATGATGAAAACAAACAATATCAAATAATTCACTTATAAAACTACTTATTGCTAAAAACAAACTTATATTTTTTATGTTATAGGAATTAAGTACAAAAACGTAAAAATTAGATTTTAAATAGTTCGTTGATAAAATAGGTACCTAAGTCAAACATAATTCACATTATAAGTTCTATGGCAAAAAGTCGATTTCAAGGTAAAAATCATCAAATAAAATAAGTTTTTCCATTTTGAAATACATTTGTTATATGTCTCATTAATGTATAGCAATTTCTTTTCTTTCGTTTGGTTGTTTTTGACGATTTTCTCAAACAAGAAAATATTAGGTATGTCAAAATTCAATCTTCCGTAAATATTGAAATTGAAATATTTATTAATTATATTATTAATTATTATTATTATTAATTATAATAGTACATAAACAAAATCAAATTCAGTTTTAAACACCCTGATATTTTTCTAGGATTTTCGATAAATCACAGCAAATATATTGTAGTTTGCGTCAATCTATTTAGTATAGATAAGGAAGTATGGAAAATACAATAAAATGAAATTATTCGTTTGAAAGCGAAGAGAAATGAGAAATATACCACAGAAATACTAATATTTTAGTGATTTTAATCGAGTAAATTATTGAAATATGCAGCAAACATAATATATAAATAGTAAAGTATGACGCAAACTTTAAATTAAATGCAATGAGTTTGTTTTACATAAAAATGCATTTAACTATATGGAATGTATTCTCAGTCCATATTTAAAATTTATTTGTAAATAAAATTGCTTTTTTCTAGCACTCTCTCTCTATAAATTAATGATACTTAATAACAAAATGGCCGCCGTTTCAGTCTAAACTTTAAATCATATGTAATAATTCTAAACACATATAGAATATTCTCGAACATTCTTAACTATTGTATAATTATTTTAAATATTTAAAGAATAGAATAGAACAATGTATAATTAACTAATTTTTTACTAAAATCTAAAAATTAAGTTTCATTTAAATCGTAGTATTAATAAGAACTATTACAATAATTAATAATGGCACCATTTAACAATAACAAATGTGGCAAATCAAAAATCTAGGACCGGAATGATTAATGAGTAAAAAAGGACATGTTTCACTATTTTATATACTTATTTCAAATAAAATTTGACTTTTAAGGAAGTACATCAATATTTTATTACCTGTGAAACAGACCCTTATAATTGCAAGTATGATATTTCCGAACGTATAATCAAAACATTTCATAGTGCAACCACAGTGTAAAGAGAAAACAAAATGGCGCGTTTTTCATTCATACATAATCGTGTTGCACCATTTACGTAAAGTAGGATGTGGATTTTCACGGAGTTTAAAAAAATGTCACACATTAAAATTTAAGGGATACTTATATTTAACAGAACATAAATTAACTTTTATTTAAACAAAAAAAACAAATCTACATTTTCAAACAGTTAAAGAAAACCGCCAAAAATTTGACATTGACATTCCGTGAAAACCACAGACTAAACACCATAGACACCACACCAGCACAGATAACGAATAATAGACTATTTCTCTATATTTCCACTTATATCTTAGTGAGTAATCCGTCGAGTTCCAGAACGTCAGGCACTTCTATATCTTCCAGTCGTATGGAAGACGGGCTGTATTGGAATGTCACGGCGAATATCTTTTTTGTGTCCATCAGGAAATTTGGCTAGAATTATAAAAAATATAGGTTATATAATTAGCTATTACTTCTTTGTTTTAAAATGTAACTAAATGGCTTATTCAACCAGCTCCATCAGACTTGACTTGATATGAAAATACAAAGAACTATTATTGAAATTCTGTAATAATCTCGGCGCTTTGAGAGTAAAATTTCAAGGTCGCGTCATGTAATTACCGTCACGTCATGGAGTATGTCGACGATTTTGGTATCTCTTGCCAAAGAAGTTTTACTTCTGACACGTGTGCTCGGCACACACGCTCTTTTTTTTTTCTTTTACTTATATTTATAACTTACCCGATTAGCAAAGGGAGATCTCTCTTGCATAAGTTTCTGTATTTCGTGGATGAAGTCTTTCGTCACTGTGACTTCTTCTTCGGCCGGTGTATACATGTTTAGTATCTGGAAACGTTTAGAAATCGTTAAATTAGGACTCATTTTATATGGCGAAAGTGGCTTTAAAACGTTGGAAACTGTTTTCCGAATCGATGGTAGAGTATTATTTTTCTGTATTTTGACGATTCAAAAGCGCCTGTAAATACAGAAATACACAAAAACTAATAACATAAAATAACGTCATCGTTATATTTTCCAGTCTTCATAATTTTCACTATGCGATGCGATGATAAAAATATAAAATGAAGTGGTCACAGTAGCAAAATCAAGAAATGGTTTTTTCTTTCATGGTCTTGTAAAAATCGATTTTTTTGACAATTTCTAATAATTTGTAATTTTACCTTGCATACTTGCATAGCAGACAAGTTCGCGCACATTTTAACCGTGCTAGCGACATCCGCCATTGTCTTTCGCGCCTGTAGCAGTTGTACCGCTTGAGTTATCGGCTTTAGTACTGATAGTGTTTCTTTCACCTGCAAATAGTTTGAATTAATTAATGTTCTTTATTGGGTATAGGGCCCTCTTCACAATGGGCAGCGTTGGCCCAACAAAAGATCGTAGACGTTTATCGTCATTACGGCAATTATGAATAAACACCTACCTACAATGATCGATCATAGACATTTAGGAGCTCTACACTATCGCGATTGCCCATTGTGAAGATGGTCCATTAAAAATGAATACATAAAATAAAAATGACTGCTTTGTATTAAAAATAAATAACCATACATAAATGGATGGATGTTTGTTACTCTTAAATGTTATAAACTTATATATTTTCTTTCTCAAAATTACCTACACATACCTTCAATTTATCAACCCTACCACAAAACTCTAACTTATAATCTTTATATCTAATCTACATTTTCAAAAATACCCTCCTTTTTCGTCCAAAACATTTTTTCTCCTTTTAAACATCCATTTTCTTTCTCAAAATTACCTACAAAATTTTATCACTTCCATTTCCCACCCTACTACAAAAACCTAACAATCTTTAACATTTCTAAAAATACCCTCCTTTTCCAAAATTTTTTCTCTTTTTATCATAAAAAAAAAAATTAAAAATCTACTTACGCTCTTCTGCCCATACTCCGCCAAGTGTTCCTTAATCCAAGTTTCCAGGTGAGATATATTGTATCTTATTTGTAGACCCTTGGCCCAACAACATAGGTCCTTGCGTAGGAGAAGATGGTTCAGACTGTACGCGCAAATGTAGTAGAATAGCTGGGAATTGAGAAATGAGAATTAAAAAATACAAAAAAAAGCAGGGAAAATTTAAAAAAATAATAGTGGGTAGGGTAGAATTATATTTCTATGAACAGTAAAAAGTAAAAATTACACGCTAAGATATATGCAATTTCTATGTTAAAAATTTGTTATTGATAGACTTTAATAGTCAACATGGTACCTGATACCGATACTTAATAATATAAAACAGCAGTTTGTATGACCGCGTTTATCTCAGGAACTAGTGGACCGATTGCAAAAATTATTTCACCGTTGGATACGTACCTGATCCCTGATTACTATAGGCTACATAGTATATATGTATGTATCACGGGCGAACCCAGGAAAAGCCGCTAGTTTTTTGAAAAAATTCACTTTTGTAGTTTTGACTGACTGGTTGGCTTGGTTGGTAGTGGCCCTGCCTTCTAAGCCACTGGTCGTGGGTTCGATTCCCACCCGGGGCAAATATTTGTATGATGAACATAGATGTTTGCTCTGTGTCTGGGTGTTAATTATCTATATAAGTATTTATTTAAAAAATATATATATGTATGTTATCAGTCATCTGGTTTCCATAACACAAGCGAAAGCTTAGGCTGGTTGCAGAGCTTGACCGACCATCAGTGCGTACGTCAGTCGCGCTTGTCATATGTATGGAAATTCATAAAACCGTTCATAGCCAGACCGACCATACGCACGCGTTTTGTCATGCGCATTAGTGTCATAGTCATACAATTGTTGATGCGTATCGTCAGGATCGACGGTACGCACTGACGGTCGGTCAAGCTCTGCAACCAGCCTTAGTATGGGATCAGATCGTGCCGTTTGTGAAAATTGTCCTGAAATATTTATTTACCTGTTTAAATATAATAACCCGTAACCTAGCATCCACATCATGCATCTTCAGATGATCATGTGTGGCCGCCAGTTCGTGTTTGAGCCTTGCGGGCCCTGCAGAGGGCGGTGGGGCCACAGGGGCCACGGGGGCCCCGCCCCGGGGCCCTGAGAGCCCACTGATCTCCTCGTACTCGAGGATTGCAGGGACTATTAGACGGTCCAGTTGGCCTTCCAGGAGGTTTATGAGGCCTGTGGAAGATTGGAGATTTTTAGTGTGTAGTAAAGTACCGAGTGGATATTATCAATTTTATAGCATACAGTTAATTTGAATTATATTCTTGTTATAAAAAACTTTGTGTTAAAATGTATATTGATATAAATAAATAAATTGTATATTTTATTTCTTTCTATTTGAAAGTAAAGACAGTACAGTTTCTTGTATATGTATGTATTTATGCACTATCTACCTTTTTAACCGACTTCAAAAAAAAGGAGGAGGTTATCAATTCGGCCGGTATGTTTTTTTTTTTATGTATGTACACCGATTACTCCGAGGTTTCTGAACCGATTTACGTGATTCTTTTTTTGTTCGATGCGGGATGGTGTCGAATTGGTCCCATAAAAATTTTATTCGGATAGGCCCAGTAGTTTTTATTTTATGAGCATTTTTGTCTGTATTTGTAAATGTTGCAAGTGCAAGTTTGAAGTCGGTTGTTTTAACGCAGTTATCACTTGTTATGCTTAAATCTTTAAAACTACGCAACGGATTTCGATGCGGTTATTACTATATATTATTATATATTTATTTTTCCTATATCCCAAGGTTGCCTGGAAGAAATCGCTTTTTAGCGATAAGGCCGCCAAATTGTACATTTATTTTAAGTTACATATCGTTTCTGTAAATTTTGTTTTTGTGTGCATTGTACAATAAAGTGTTTTCTATTCTATTCTAAAGAATGTATACATTCTTTTGACACAAATAGTTTCTATTTCAAATAGAAAGTTAACTTTAATAATGGTTAGAGTAAAAATCTTCTCTAAAAATATTGAGTACTTAGAATTATCCTTTCGGTAAAGCATAAAATTGATGAGTGTAGGTAAATGATATAATATCTAGAATTTACGTCATACCCATACTAGGTAGTATACTGTTTAAATGACTTGAAAACAATTATTCCTTCTTATTTTTACAGCTTTTTTTCATCAAAAAGTAACTAAGTATACTAATCACCAACGAAGATACTTTATTATTATTATTCTTCATTACGTAATTTTTACAGCATTTTTTTTCATTTCTACTCAACCATGATATATCCAAATAGCTATATCACTCAGCACTTCTCCATATTCAGTCAAGTCGAAAATCCTCAAACATTGCTGGTTCTGACGCGGCGTGTTACTCGCTTGGAAGACAGCATCGCCGCTGTATTGTCGCAGGTTGTTTAGTAATCTGTAATGTGTTTTTATTTATATAAAAAAGAAATAGGAAATTTTTTTATTTGTCAATGTATTACGGCACTAATTATGGATTGAATATAATGAACGAACAACGTCGCCAAAAATGTTTAATGTTTTCTTGTTGCTCCATACATAATATTAGCGTCTTTATGAAAGTTTTTGCTCTCTTTAATAGATAGACCATATAAATATTTAAAGAATAAAAAAAAATCGATCACTCAGCGGGATTCGAACCCGCATCTTCCGCCATTCCGGGGCAACGCCTGACCACTCGGCCACCTATGATCCCGTGTATTTTTTTTTTCTATTTATGCGAGTAAGAAATTAAAAACTTTAACGAATTTTAAACGTGATTTATGCATTAAATTATTAGTCTTTAATTTCTTAAAAGATATTTTCTTATTAGTATATTTTTTTACTAGCTGCGCTCCGCGGTTTCACTCACGTGGCTCCGTTCCTGTTGGTCTTAGCGTGATGATATATAGCCTATAGACTTCCTCGATATTTCGAAGAATTTTTCAAATCTGACCAGTAGTTCCTGCGATTAGCGCGTTCAAATAAACAAACTCTTCAGCTTTATAATATTAGTATAAATACCCACCTCAACATATTAGCCAACCACAGCGCGCTATACTCCACACTATCAGCTCGTCTCTTCAGGGTCTTCTTGACCCCAGTCCGGATGCCCTTCATCAAGGAGTGCATCTTGGGCTCATCGTCTACATGGTCCGTGTGACGCAGCATCATGAACAGGATGTAGGCTGGTAGACCCGGGAGTAAAGTGGATGCGATGTGGGGTTTTAGATCTGGAAAGACGGATTAATTATATTATATTATATCCATACTAATATTATAAATGCGAAAGTAACTCTGTCTGTCAGTCTGTTACTCAATCACGCCTAAACCACTGAACCAATTTTCATGAAATTTGGTATGGAGATATTTTGATACCCGAGAAAGGACATAGGCTACTTTTTATCCCGGGAAAATGACGCAATCCCGGAAATCCCACGGGACTGGGAACTATGCGGGTTTTTCTTTGACTGCGCCCGCACCCGCGAAGCCGCGGGCGGAAACCTAGTATATATATATAATATATATATATATATATATATATATATATATATATAATATATATATATGTATATACAGTTAACCAGGGGTCAAAAATGGATAATAATTTTATTTGATATTGTTAATATTTATATGCTAAATCCATTTCCGTACATTCTTTATATAATATGAGTAATTTTTATTTATATACTATAAAAATAATAATTATGAAAATACAGATGAAAAATTTCTTGATTGAATTTATGCTTTTTAGAATCTGATCTTTAAATTAAGGAAGGTACTTAATTATCAGCATATTAAACTATACCATAAAATATACATACAATAAAACCCACTTTAAACAATATTTTCTTATATTTTATCAAACACACATACAAACTTACCAGGAATAAGCTTCTTTATAATCATCGGCTCATCTCGTATCTTATATTCGAACATTCCGAGGTATTCCTTCTTGCGAGTTACAGTCGCCATTTCTAGGGGTAGTGATGTGTTTTGGGTTACCACCGAATCTGTAAAAAATAGGGTTAGTTAGAAAAAAAAGGTTATATTAAAATTATTATTAATAATAAATTAATATTAATAATAAGTTAAAATTAAACATCAGGCGAGATACATCATCATCTTTAAGTCTCTAGACTATTTTTCTACAAAATTGCTGTGAAAAAAAAGCACCTAGTTACTATCCTAAATTAAAAAAGAGCGTGTATATGTGTACACATGTGTCAGAAGTGAAACTTCTTTGGCAAGATTCAAAGATACCAAAATCGTTGCCTTACTCCATCACGTGACGGTATTGCCATGTCGCGACCTTGAAATTTTACTCTCAACGCGCCTAAAGAAGTTTCACTTTAAAAATTACGATAACTACCGTTGCCCTCCAAAATATCTTGAACATCCTCTATACCCGCTTCCTTCAATTTGTTAACAAGCATCCTAATTTGGTTCTCGTAACGACGGCAGCTTTCCAATAGTTCGTCGACTCTTTCCTGTAAAAATTAAAAGAAAAAAGATACATCGTAGGGCTGTAAGTACCTATTGATATAGACGTGGAAAAAGTATGAAAAAATCATTAAAAATATGAAAAAAGTCGTTCTGCTTACATAAAATGTAATTATAGAAATCTACCTATAATTTCTGGTATATACTGGGAGGAGAGAACAATACAATATATGAAAAAACACCGACAATAATAGAATATATTTAAAAACTAAAAAAAGCCAAAAAATAAAATTAAAGAATATTTTCTTAAAAATTAATTTGTACAAAAATGGAAACAAAATAGAACACCATGAAAACCATCAAAATAAATTCACTATACCTGTGAGAGAGAAGTAACGCAACGGTGCAGTACTAGCATGTTATACAGCGCCATGTCGGTAAGAGTTAGTAAAAGAACTATATACAGGATGATTTTTTTAACATAACAAACACAAATAAAAATATTTTCTAGCTACACTATTGGATATATTTATTTTTTAATATGTAGACTAGGAACGTCATCTTATACCCAGAATTGTAAAATCTTGGGAAAACAGTATAAATAAATAAATAAATAAATAAAAAACACTTTATTGTACAATGCACAGATATAAAAATACAACAACATTCAAAATGAATATTCACCGTACAAATTGGCGGCCTTATCGCTTTGAAGCGATTTCTTCCAGGCAACCTTGGGAATCTTGGGATATAGGAAAATGAAAAGATTGAAAAAGGTAGATAGTGCATATACAAGGAGTGAATACAAATAAATATAATAGATATAAGTAAGGTATAAAATTACATATAACATAAGAAAGAAAGAAAACGTGCAGAAGAGGATATAAAAAATTTCAAGTAGAGAAATAGGTAAAACAGAACAGATACAGAATGACTATGAGGACATATAATATTTTTTAATTGCAGCTTTAAAACTATTCAAAGTTTGCGCTTGCCTTATTGCGGTTGGTAGGGAGTTCCGCAATCACAGTATATTAATTACTAATCGTTATTTATTTGTTAATACGATTTTAATTAAATTTTAATACCACAGAGTCACTATACATATATGTATACATAAGTAGCTGGCTGGTTTATTATTAGATCTAACAGGATATTTTTGATGTTGATAGATTTAAAACATATCATTGATATTTATATCATTATTTTCCACATAGTCAATAAACTAAATATTTGAAAGGCCTGTTTCTATTTCTATCTATGAAACTTCTCGATAAACAAGACTTTCAATAAAAAAAAAACCGCAAGCAAACAGGTCTATTCGTTTAGGGACTACGATGCCATGACCATAGACAGACATACCCCTTTTTTTGAAGCAAGAATGAAAAATATAGTTTTTCGGAAAGTGTAAATTATTTTGTTGTTTTAAATTTCACGTTGTTTTTTTTTCATATCTTTTGTTACTATATTAAAAAAATCATTTTATTATAGAACTTCATGGATAAACTATGGTAGCAATAACGAACATACGTAAAGACGTTCAGTCCTTAGTACTTATATAATTCCAAAATTTACTTTACTATATTACTTTAATTATACTGGTATGCTATTTTTGGGTTTCCAAATAAATAAATAAATCACCTGAATCGCCATATTTTCAGCGACCAATCGTGTGATTTCATTCTGGGCGTATTCTTGACTCATATTCTTGGGTTCTTGGCTAGGATCTGTGCTTAGTAATCTAAAAGAAAACATTGCAATTATTAGATACATGATGTCGTTGTGTTTAATTATATGTTTTGATATAAGTACTTATACTGTGTGTAGTGTATAACATTATTATTTTGTTTTTTAACAACAATAACATTATTATTTGTGTAATAATGTCCTATAATATTTATTTATTTATTTATTTATACTAATAAAAAGCCTGTGCAAAAAGCTATATCTTAATCTTAATACCTATATATAAATCTCGTGTCACAATGTTTGTCTTCAATGGACTCCTAAACCACTTAACCGATTATAATAAAATTCGCACACCATGTGCAGTTCGATCCAACTTTCCAACAACAACCAGAGATAGGATAGGTTTTATCCCGGAAATCCCTCGGGAACGGGAACTATGCAGGTTTTTCTTTGAAAACGCGGGCGAAGCCGCGGGCGGAAAGCTAGTATTTCTATAAAATGATTATAAACTATACATTTTTTATTAAAACAAAATAAATACAGTCAATAAACAACATTCGTAAACTATTTGTACCGTATAAGAGATAGGGAGAAATTCATTAGTAAATTATCTGGATAAAATATTGTTTTTATAGAGCTGCAAGATCTATGAATTCCGTGCCAATATCTTCGTACTTTCGACGTTATTGTGTCTTCGTCACTGTCGCTGTAAATGTTTAACATGTTTTTTCGTTATAGGTATAGAACATTCTGGATGTTTAACCGTTTATGTTATTACGTTTTTTCAACAAAAAATGGTCTAATCCACAGATCACAGAAACTAAAGGGAGATATGGTTAGGGGGCGGGGCCGGTGTCGCAGCAATATGCCCAAAAAAAGAACACATGCTGTTTGTTGCATTCAGTTGACGTTCGACCGTCGGCTGGGTATTATTTGACAATGCCGTGTTGTTCCGTTAAAGTTTGTAAAAACCGAAGTGAAACCAGCAACTTTAAGTCAAATGGAATCACATACCATCGGTAAGTACTGAAAATTATACGATTTTCTTACTAAAATTTCAAAAACAATATTACGTAGAGTGATTCTTGGTTTTATTATGTGACAGAACGACAGTCACAATAATTTATGTAAATAGTTTACAATGCTTCTTCTGTACGTGACTCTATTCAAACTCGGAGTTCGAATACCGCAATGTATAATGAACATACTAAAGCTAACAAAAACGTTCGATCGTGTAGTACGGCCGTGTAGTAAATTTTTATGAGACACCAGGTTTCGTACTCAGCGCAAGCGATTGGCATCTCTCTAGATCTCTATGGTCTAATCGTTAGTGGAATACATGTTAAATAAATATTCACTATATCAGTTTTAAAATGTTTTATATAGCTCTATGTTAGAAAAAATAGTACATAAGTTATGCAAACAAAAATTGCATTAAGTTATATAGATAATCGAGCAAATATACTGTCTTAGTGTATTCTTTATGAACAAGAAAAGGAGCAGAATTGTTCTGTTTTCTTATTATCTGTTACACATCTGTTACTTGTTTCTGAATGAATTTTATATTTTTATTTGTTTTTCTTATTTCTAAGTCTGATCACTAGTGTTTATAATCCTTCAATGTCTCTATGAAACACTAAAAATAATTCACTTATTAAATGGTGAACCTATTTGAAATTATCTTGATGAAGCAAACCATATATTATGTCAGAATAAATTAATACCTACATTTTGAAAGTTTTGTGTGTATGTGTATGTTAGATAAATAAATGATTTCACATACTTCTGGTACTTTTCATTTTCCTCCCTGAGGCGTTCGATTTCAGCTTTAGCTTTGGAAATGTGTTCCAAATAGAATCTCTTTTCGGATGTTAATTCTTCTTGCAGTTGCCTGAAAATAATGTTCGAATTAAACTTAGAATTACAATATAGCCTATGTGAAACTAACAGATAAATATAAAAAAGATCGTATGTGCCGAGCACACGTGTCAGAAGTGAAACTTCTTTGGCAAGATTCAAAAACACCAAAATCGTCGCCTTACTTCATTACGTGACGGTATTGCTCTGACGCGACATTGAAATTTTACTCTCAACACGCCTAAAGAAGTCAGTTCAAAAATTAATCCAATTTTTTAAATTTGAATAAAGTAAACAAAACTAAAAGACTAAAAGTCATTTCAATTCAATGCAAAGTTTTGGGACAGTCAAAATCAAACATTCAGTAAAATAGGACAAAACAAATTGTTTTCCCTATTTCACTGACTAAAAGTTTAATCGTTTCGGAATCTTGATGTTTCAGAAAAAATAACAATTTCGCTTAATACTTACCTATTAATGCCTTTCTGAGCTTCATAAGCCGAAGCCAATTCTCCATCTTCATTTATGATGTCATCATCCGATCCGTAGTTGGATGCAATCGACTTTAGATTCACCGTCTGAAGGCAAAAGGGTTTTTTTTATAAAACTATTTTCAGGCTTAGGATTACTTCGAAAATATATTTGTTTTAATTTACTTTTATTTAGGTCCTATAATAAGCTACAGAATTGAATTTTAAGTATTATTTATCTGGGGGCACGGTAGTGCCCCCGCCAAGACGAGCCAAGCGAAAGCGAAGCGCACGGGCACTACCTACCTTTTCTCGAAGCGCTTCGACGTTTTTTGAACCCTCATAACTTGGGTTTGGATTATGCTAGAGCAACAAAATTTTCGGGATATATTATCAATAGCGGACTTATTGAACATATTAAGTTTTAATTACATTAGCTTTTATACTTCAGATTTTATTTATATCTAAAAAACGCTAATTTCGTCACTGACTCACTGATGATCATCAAAATTCTTAAGGTATTTCCTAATGTCCTAGAAAGCTGAAATTTTGTATGTAAGCTAGTATTAGCACACAAACAACAAAAAAATTATAAAACTTGTAACTTTCATCCCCCAACCCCTTAAACTAGGGGATTGGGAGTTTGTATGTGACCTGTAATTTTAAATTAAATTTTGATGACGCTAGAGGTCTAATCTAATAATCTAAAACTTGGTTCCCCTAGATATATATATGTATAGGTACTCCTTGTTAAAAAAAAAGACGGGTTGCACTCCGGGAGTGCCGGCAGAAGTGAAAACTTGATTATTAACGTTCAGCATGTTTGATATTTTGGAATGGTATCCGTCTTACGCATGGAATATAAGGGCTAAAAAAAACGCGTCTTACGCTTTTTCGATCAGGCCACGTGTCCTGACGCGAGTTTAAGATTTTATACCCAACGCCGCTAAAGAAGTTTTCACTTCAAAAAAAAAATTAAAAATTTAATCGACATTTATTGAGACATATACTTCAGATCAGATCATATAAATATGAATGAATAGAAGTGTTGCGAACGTCTCCTGCCTCTTACGTCCACACAGTAGCTAAAAATAATAAAAAATTGTCCTTGACAAGAGAGTGGGCTATAAAAAAGGCGTCTCTGATGTGCAAGAAATACACCCCAAAAAAGAAGAAAAAAATAAAAAAAAATTTTTTGTTACAAACAACTTACAAAAAGAAATGAAATCCCACCAAAAACATTTTCATGTAAAATGTTGCCAAGACGAGCCCGGATGGAGTCGCGGGCGGTAGGTAGTATATAATAAACTAGCTTTCCGCCTGCGGCTTTGCCCGCGTTTTCAAAGAAAAACCCGCATAGTTCCCGTTCCCGTGGGATTTCCGGGATAAAACCTAGCCTATGTTACTCGTGGATAATGTAGCTTTCGAATGGTGAAAGAATTTTTAAAATCGGTCCAGTAGTTTATGAGCCTATTCATTACAATCAAACAAACAAACAAACAGTTTTCCTCTTTATAATATTAACTAGCTTACCGCCCGCGGCTTCGCCCGCTTTGTCTATAACCTAATAAATTAAATACTAAAACCTTCCTCTTGAATCACTTTATCTATTAAAAAAAACCGCATCAAAATCCGTTGCGTAGTTTTAAAGATTTAAGCATACAAAGGGACATAGGGACATAGGGACAGAGAAAGCGACTTTGTTTTATACTATGTAGTGATGTAGATGTGAAAATTACCTGATGAATGAGTACACTCTTGAGTTGGACGCATTCGTCGCGGCGTCTGTCCAACTCTTTTTGCATTGTGTCCATTTGACCTGATAAATAAACATATTATTTGATATTATAATATTCATTATTATCACTTATTATCGAATAAAAAAAACCACAGAGTTGTCAATGTTTAAATATAAGTTATGAATAAGACTAATAAGTTACGAATTAAGAAACTCTGTCATTTTTGTAAAGGTCGGTACGAAAAAAAAATGCGAAAAATAAATTTTTATTGATTTAGGAATTTTTGATTTTATTTGAGGTATTTTTTTTTATTTGTTCAGGTAATTTCACAGATAAGCGAGTTCTTATAAACAAAAAATGCAGATTTATCAAGTTAGATATATAGCGACTATCTCCTAAAAACGAAAGTATTATCAAAATCTGTTCAGCTTTTCCTTATATTAAAACAAACAAACTTACCAATAACTTCCTTAGACAGTATAATGCTGTCACCAGCAGCTCTCAATCTGTCAATTTGTTCTCGAAGTTTCTTGTTTTCTATTTCCAATTCCTCCACTTTGAATCGATCCATGTTTGGATTGGAAGGTGGTAGCATCAGACGACCTAGAATATAAATAATTATTATCCTACTAATATTATAAATGCGAAAGTATTTGAGGATGTTTGTTACTATTTCACACAAATACTACTTAACCGATTACAATGTTTTATAGTATGTAGGTAGCTGAAGACCCAGAATAAGAAAATATATGCAATAGAGAATAGACTTACATACAAGGTAAAGTTACTACTATACAACACTCTAATCGATTCGATTATATCGTACGGTCTCAGTAGCTATGGCAGAACGTATAAAACCTATTTACAAAATATACGCAACCTTCAAATTCGTATCTTAAAACAAATAGTCCCAACAAGAATAAAAAAGAAATATGAAAACGATACAAACAAACTTTTAAGCAATGCAATGTATTACCTATTTCTGAAAAAGTAGAAGTAGGTACACCTCCTAAAAGAAAAATTTTTTAATACAGAATTAACTAAAACAGTAACATGATAGGTAACATGTCACAACCTTGGCACACGAAAACTAACACAAAATAAATTACGTATTATTGGAGCAAAAAAACCGCTATGGCAAAAGAACATGTTCATACATAATTCCCCGTTTAATAAATAAATTAGATAGCAATATTAAAAATCAATTAAACAATAATAATGTAAAACGTAAATTAAAATCACACTATACCTATATCACGCTTATAAAGAATCGGCCAGCACAGTAGGTGATAGTAAATTATTTTTTCCCATAGTACTTACCCTCTTGTATGTCATATTACGTAGTATTTAACTGTCAACTGTGTATTTATTTTCTGTCATGTAGTTCACTTGCCATCTAAATGTGTTTTGTAACTAATGGTACGGGAGCTAGCAACGTTTTAAAAAAAAGTCATTTTAGTAGTTGGGTTTTTGATATACTGTTTCTCTTGCTATTTCGGTTAGAGTCCCGGCTGTCTGGCTGGCGGTAGTGGTTGGGTTTATTAGTGCGCATCTTATCTGCACAGGAAGATATACTTAACTTTAGTCATTTTTAACGCGTAATTTTTAATCTTTTGCCTTTAGATAGATCCATCAGACATAATTTTTTTATTGCAAGACGTTTTATTCGTTGTTAAATGGGTGCCATACGCAATTTTTTATTTCAAAATAATTAAAATGTCATCGAAATAAGTGAAATTACATTGCTACCTCCTATACCATAATGTAATTTTAAAAGTAATGAAACAGTGTTTATACCTGTGGTTTATACATAAATAATTGACGTTTGAATGAATGAATACTTTTTTCATGTTCTGTTCTTCTATTCAATAAATGGTAAATAAAAAAAAAAAAAGGAAATCCCACAGGAAAGGGAACTATGCGGGTTTTTTTTTGAAAACGTGGGCGAAGTCGCGGGCGGAAATCTAGTAAACAATAAAAGTATTTTTATGTCAAACTAGCTGCCCCAGCAGACGTGGTTCTCCTCTATTGCCTCTTTTTTGTGTTTTCTATAAGAACCTTCCTTGTGCCTTGACAAAAACGTTAAAAAATAAGCCGCTCTCGAGTATAACGCTTTATAACACACTAGCTTTCCACCCGCGGCATCGCCCGCGCAGTCAAAGAAAAACCCGCATAGTTCCCGTTCCCGTGGGATTTCCGGGATAAAACCTATCCTATGTCCTTTCTCGGGTATCAAAATATCTCTATACCAAATTTCATGCAAATTGGTTCAGTAGTTAAGGCGTGATTGAGTAACAGACAGACAGAGTTACTTTCGCATTTATAATATTAGTATGGATT
>CAJQZM010041813.1:9749-38008 GCA_907164665.1 Colias nastes | reverse complement strand
CAATGTACAGTTTTGACTTTCCTACGATTTTATTATATGTATAGATTTCGCGGTATTTATTTATTTTATTGTGCTGTCAACATAACATACAATTGGTGCAATATAAACTTTTTCTAAAACCTTCAGCACAGATAGTAGTCTTATCACTTAAAAATGATCTCTTCTTAGCAACTAACAAAAGGTGTGAGGACCTATTCAGGAGGTAGGTAGCTAAAGTTATACAGTAAAATATGAGTATGAACCGAAAAGTCGTTCAGTTAAAACACTCGTAACATGAACAACAAAATAAACAAA
This sequence comes from Colias nastes, assembly GCA_907164665.1. Lineage (NCBI taxonomy): Eukaryota > Metazoa > Arthropoda > Insecta > Lepidoptera > Pieridae > Colias > Colias nastes. Next base: position 37,714 of record CAJQZM010041813.1, on the reverse strand, counting down.
AATATTCTAATAAAACGTCTCAATGCGAAGGAATTAGTAAACAAAGAGCAAGCACGATTTCCCAAAACTGTTTGCGAAATTCTTAAGCCTAACCCCTCAAATGCGTTGGGTAAAGTCAAAATCAAGAAGCCAATCACCCGGCCGTTTATACACCAGAGGAAAGACGCTAGGAAGAAGGGCAAATTCAAATATTGACAAAGCTCTCATCGACAATGCGAGTTGGAACTCACGCCCGACCAACGTCAGTATTTTCACAATAAACAGCGAATATTTGGTAGGGAAATTGCTAGGTTTATCTACTCAGTTGACTCTGCCAAGAGCCATATTTTTATGTTTTACCAATTGCCGCTTTTTGTATATTGCATTTCGTTTGGATTAATGACACGGTTTTTGATGCTTGCAACTAATGGAACGTTTAACACGCTCGCTTGTAATTTGAGTATTGTTTCAAAGCAGAATCCAGACAATAATAAATAATAATGATTAATCGACGAAGTGGTTCTATTCTTTGACTTATAAATTTAGGAAAGGGTGAAAGACGTTTGAATCTTGCTTTACAATAAAATGTTATTTATTATTCTAATTCTTCTATTCTTCAAAATAAGGATTTAAGGAAAATGTGGCTCAGATTTTTTGATTATATATCAATAACCTATATTTTAACACGCTGGATGGTAAGCTTTTAGAATAACCTATATAAACTATAAAATTTTATTTTATGATCCATTAAATGAAGCATTAATTTAGAACCTAATACCTTTTATGAATTTTTTATCAACAATTGCGATTTAAAATATAACTAAAAATGATATAGATTAAAGGTAAGTATCATAATTGCCGAGAAGGTCGATCGTAAAATATTTTCGAATATATCTCTGAAACAAGGATTTTCTAAACTAATCGGATTTCTATTTACCTCCACTTGTGGTAATCCATCTCTAAGGGGACGTTTAGGACAGTTTATACGAAGAAAAAACCGAAGAAAGGGAATAGTTTCCCAAATCAATTTAGACCGGACTTACCCCTATACAATTAAATTGCGGAGGACTGACGCGGCCATTAAGGAACCCTAAAACGGTTGGAATAGTCTGAGAACAATTTATTCGATGGTAGTGAGTTGTGACGTCACTGTCTCGTCCTCGACGCACCTGGTACAATCAGGCCCCTGTCAGATTGAGACGGGTTAACTTTGAGTTCGAGGAAAATAAATACAACAAATAGGGTATAAATATTTCCCCGTACGTGAATATTGACATGAATCTAAATAGGGTTGTTGATCTTCAATTTTAGAGACAGTTTAACAAGGTTCAAGCCTATTTATTCTGTGGTTCAAATATGTTTCACTGATTTATCATGTAAATATTTGCGGTAGGTATCTTTCTGAGTTTTATAAGTACTCAAATTTTGTATTCATTAAATTCTTTTATAAGAGCACATAATATAATATAATAAGGTAGTAAAAAAATATGAAAAGAGTCTATTTGTGTTTATACACAAGAATGTTGAGCAACATGTATGTGGATTATCAATATTATATGTATATATATATATGTATATATATAATATATTATGTACCATAGCGATAAACATAAAAAATACAGTAAAAGACTTTAATAAACTTTTCTAAAGTTCAACCAATATTCACTTGAATTCGCTCAACATTTCAGGCGTGAAAACCTGACAAAGACACAGACAGGCAGTTACTATCGCGTTAGTATTGTTAGTATAGATAGTCCATACTTTCAGCGATAAAACAGTTCCTTTATTCTCACAACAATCGTCTCCACAATTGTATTACGTAATAAAACGTTTAATTGTAATCAGAGCCCAAAATAAAGCGCGATACGATCTAATAATTATTTGATAATGCTCCAAAAGTTCTAATATTGGCTCGGTTGGTGTAATATTACTAGTTATAACCGTTATTACTGTTACTGCGGCCTGTTACGGACGATCGTAACTCGAAATTAACTTGATAATCTGGCATAAAACAAATTTATGGACTATCAAAACGGCGCGGACAATGCGTTGCGTGCCACGGAGCTGTTTGCTGGCAAGCGTTTAATATTAACATAAACTTATTATTCGGCAAATGACAGGCGGTTAAAGGTAACCTGGGATTGGGTTGCTGATTGAGATTATAGGTGGCAAGAGTAATTATTGAGAAACAGTAAGTTGTAGTAGAGTAGAATAATTTCCTACAAATAATACGAGATTATAGGTGGCAAGAGTAATTATTGAGGAACAATACTCTACAACTACTTAGTTGTAGAGTAAAATGTTGATACTACAAACATTTTGCGTCGTACCTAATTTTACGCATAAACTTAGGAGTAAACAGTTGTGTTGTATTTATTTATACTTCCATGAACTTCTAAGTGACCACATGAGTTTCTTCAACAAAAATTGGCTACATACTGGTCATCCTAAAACTATGCTTTATGAAATCATATATTCAGGTGATAATTACATCATCTGGAAGAAAGTTTAGTTATACATAATATAATCTATTCCCCATTCTATTAAGACAAGAACAAAACATACAAGATAAGATTCTCTTCACTGTATTGGCATTAATCACAAAATAATAGCTTTCCCATACAACTGTTTTGAAGTGTCCCATTATCTTTCGAGTTGAGTGAGTTCTTCATAAAGCTGTTTCGTCAGTGGGCTGTGAAGTGATAGATATGAATGTGAAGAAATCGTGTCAATCGTTAATTATTCATCATCATTAAATTATGGTTTCTTATTAAAAATGTCCCTCTTTAATAAAATGGTGTTATGGTGTTAGGTGCTATAATGATTTGTATGTAAAAGAAGCCACGCATCGATGGAGTTTTTTTCAGTTTGTTTTTGAAGCTTTATTTTTGATTTAGCAAAGAGTGAATTAAAAAAAAAACTATTGCAAACATTTAAATAAAGCGTTTTCAATAAATATTTTATTAAAATGGACATTAGTGTCGAATTAAATGCACGTTTTTGTAATTTAATGAGAATGAACACAGCAAATATTCGAGCAAAACAGCGCAGATATTAAAAATTAAATCACGTTTTGAAAATTAACAAGTCGCATATTTCTAAACCACAGCAGTTTATCACGCGCAGTAAGTAAATATAAAATAAAAAATGGACGTCAAGCGCAAATCTCTGCTATAAATAACATAATCCAGTGAAATAAGCGGGATCACCCCGGCATGAATTTTAACCGATATAATAACAACATTCATTATTGTTGAGCGTTTAAAATAAGGAAAATTGGGCGCGTGCTGGCAATACTGATGAGAGCTACGCACTGCGCAAGGCGATGCTGGAACAACATCATTGCATATTTCTTTAAATAATGATATAAATAGGTTGCATAATGCATAATTGGAATTTCGTGATCGTAAGTTTGTTGATTGTGTCAGTTGAACGGTTTTTTTAAAGAGATATTTTGTCGCCGCCGGCTGTTTTTGAGCCGAACGATGATTTAGTTTAATGCGATCGGAGAAACCTGTAATAAACACAATAGAAATTTATTTTACTTTTACATACATTATTAAATTCCCTTTTTTCCTTTGCGGTGCAATATGTTTATAACCGATCCTACTTTAATGTCCATTATTCTCTATATTTACTGAAATCGCACCTAGACTATCTTTTCTATTTTATTTAAAGTTGTGTATAGATTTTGGTCGTTTAATAAATCTTATCTAGACAATAAAGCTAGACATATTAGAGACTTAATTTCATAATTTCTCGATATCTCCCAATTATCTCTCCGCGCAGTGGGTAAAGGGTCTCAAGAACGTATTTCTTGTTAGGAAGTTGAATGAGTTTTTTGCCGCGTCTTCTCACGAATGTCAATTAACACGACTAACAAGTTTCAGTGATCAGACGAGATGTGTTTAAGGACTTGAATGGTTGCAAGCTTTCATATTTTGGAAATGTTATCGTATTTTTTTTGCTGTTCTACTTTTTACATTTATTCTTTTAAGTAGAAGTGCTTTACTCTGCATATACTATAAGCTACTTTTTATATCGTGATAAACTTATCATTTAGAGGTATATATAGTTTACGTCCTATTATCGGATTTATCGATTAAAAATATGAAAACAAAAACGTGAATAAATAAATAAATTGTCATATCTTTCCGCTCTACATTATGGTGTAAACTTATTGTGGTAGTTGATGATATTATGTAGAAATAAAGTCCGCCTTTAACTTAAACTCTAGAGTTGTATATGACACTATCAAAAGTAGTGCTACATGCTTTAGCTTGCTTGTGCGAACGGATTGTATTCTTAAAATGAGGAAAGTGATCACACAATTAATAAATAAATTAGCAATTACCACATAATACAGGTTTTGTATATTAAACAGAAACATAGTTTACTTAATAATCTACTCAATCGTGAAATATAATGTTCAATACATATTATTTATAATGCGTCGCGAATAAGTATGTATGAATAAATTTTTCAGATTGGTATGATAGATTATTCTTCAGTTCTATACATTGGTCGTGCAAAATCGCGTTCTTAATGAGTATTGGAGCAAAAAGCGTGGCCGTTCAAAGAGCACATTGTCTCACAAGCAAAGCCTGCGCTTCCATTCACATTCAACAAGCCAGAAAATTAAGTTATTGCTCGATACCAAAGCCTTTTATAGTCGGAACGGAAATCGGACGCTGTATGAAGTGGTACAGTCGGCGGAACAAGTGTTTTATGAAATAAATGTATTGAGTAATGCGGTATTTTTATTTGATTTAATATGCTATGGGTAAAAATTTATTATTTATAAAAATATAATTTGATATATTGTCTCTCAATAGAGACAAAAATATAAATTTAGCCAAAAGCTCTAATTGTAATGTTTTTACAATATATGTTTTTACTTCTCAAGAATGACAATAATTCAATCTGGTATTTATAATAATTTCAATTTTTAACTGGAAACGAACATAATATTCATTTATTTATTACAATAAAATAAATAAGCATAAACATTCCAATACAAGAATTTAAGTGCTCTCCTAAAATACCTCAAAAATTCCAGCATATGTTAAGCCGGCCAAATAAACAAACTATTTATGCAAAACTCCACTGAGTGTACGGAGTACGGAGCTCCGAAAAGTGCAGTCTCAGCCCTCGTCCCTCCGTATTAGCGCTAACGAAGCGAAGGGTCCCGGACAGGGGCCCGGGCCAGCCAACTGCAATAAGAGGATATAGCTCACGCGGTTCAAGTTATAAATGCGAGATTTATGTGATAATTATAAAAGTTTTTAATACTATCTAAAAAGACTTATCTTATCACATACACAACGGTAGTACAAGTTTAGTTCATAGGTTAAATTTAATACATGCTATGCAATACAAGCCTGTAGCGTTCTACAAACAAGAGTTTAAAAATCGTCTTGATTATTTTTCCGACCCAAATATCGACCAATAGAATTGCTCCATTCGACGTCACGTGGTACAACCTACATGGTATTATACTGATAATTTTTTGAAAATTTTCTCTGGTCGTTGACGTCAAACTGACAGGTTGAATTCAATTTTGAAATTATTGGCCGACATTTGGGACGGAAAAATAATCCCCCGAATACCACACGAGCTTCAAAATTATCTGGCATTTCCCTCAAGGTTCCCTGCAAACAAATAAAGTCGTCAAGTTTTTCAGGAAAAATCACTCGCGCTTCGCGCTCGTGATTTTTTAACCTTGACTAAAAACTTGACTCCTTCATTTGTTTGCAACGAACCTATCGGAAAATACCCGATAATTTTGAAGCTCTTGTGGTATTATAAGTGAAATATTCACGACGACTTTATTTGTTTGCAGGGAACCTTGAGGGAAATGCCAGATAATTTTGAAGCTCGTGTGGTATTCGGGGGATTATTTTTCCGTCCCAAATGTCGGCCAATAATTTCACAATTGAATTCAACCTGTCAGTTTGACGTCAACGACCAGAGAAAATTTTCAAAAAATTATCAGTATAATACCATGTAGGTTGTACCACGTGACGTCGAATGGTGCAATTCTATTGGTCGATATTTGGGTCGGAAAAATAATCACTTTAATTCGTGATATAAATTGATTATTCGTCAAAAACAACTGCAAGAAGAAATAAAAAAGACGGGTTGCACTCCGGGAGTGCCGGCAGAAGTGAAAACTTGATTATTAACGTTCAGCATGTTTGATATTTTGGAATGGTATCCGTCTTACGCATGGAATATAAGGGCTAAAAAAAAATCCGTCTTACGCTTTTTCGATCAGGCCACGTATCCTGACGCGAGTTTAAGATTTTATACCCAACGCCGCTAAAGAAGTTTTCACTTCAATAATGTCCAGCTGAAAAGAAAAAGTATATTAACTCAATTCAAAAATGAATATCTTCACAACTGTTAAATTTATTTTCAAATAAAAGTGCAAATTGGAGTATTAAAATCGCTATATTACCACTCCTGCACCACAACCCACGAAAATGTACGCTCCATCTCCTCAATTACACCGTAAAATAAAAGAGGAAATTGCATTAAATTATAAGTCGACGAGCAATCACGTTTTGTTTCCAACTGGATTTAACGGTTTGAATAAATCCCGGTTCCTAATTAGTGGAAATTTAAAGATGGCGGACGTCAGCTGACGCGCCTCTGTTCTGACGCGTTCTGACGTGACTGGAGAACTAACTAGAGGTTAAGCTTTGATGATGTCATTTAATTTGTCACTCCAATGGCTTTGTTTAGGTGTTTAGAAGCCATCTTGAGTACAATGAACTCAAGGAAATGATGAATATTATTATTCAGGCAGTTCGTAAAGACCTTGGGTGGATTTTTCGATTGTTCATTATAAAGTCGTTTTATCGTTTGGTAGATATTTTGAAGTAGAAAAGTGTAAACAGTGAAATCAAGCTCATAATCAAATTGTTAATCAAGTAATATGTTGTCAAACGCACCTCTTATCTTTTTTTTATATTTTGTAAGCCTTATTGTTTATTTTTTTTAGGTTCTATATAATTATATTATAAATTTCTAAGATAAGTATTTTTTTAGCAGATATTTATTTTTAGAAGTAACAAGCAATGTGTAAAAACAAAATAAAGTTCGGTTTAACTAATTCCTTACAATGTTTGTTTTTAATTAATTGTTGTTTATTATATCAAGAAAAGCTTGAATATTTAAAGTATTTCGTCAATATGAATGCCTATCAATCTGAGACCCCAAATTTCGTATTCAATTTTTAATTTAAATTGCATACAACGTATCCCTTGAGGCAGAATTTCACATCTGTTGCACTAATCGATTTTCTGTACGGGTAAAGTTAGTGAAGATGTTAGTAGTATTTTAAGAAATATAAGAAAGAAAATTCTTTTGTTTATATCGAAAGTGTTATTGAACAAAAGGTTAAAATTAATTTACCTATAAAAGACATATCCACTCAGTGATGAACATCTTACAAAATGTATGAAAATGTTTTTTTAGTAATTATTATTTGTTGTATACATAACCACAAAGTTAGTTTCATGAAGGAAAGAGGCAGATAAAAACATTCCAAACGTTAAAAAATCTACTACATTTACAATAACATAGTTGAGTTTCTAAATTTATAACATTTATTATTCGCTTACAAATATTGACTTTTTATAGTTATACTTAATATTATTATCTACCCGTCTGTACTCACCCATCCACTCGTAATAACGACCTTATTACATGAACATAAGGTTCAATTTCAAAGTGATATAGTTTATGTATGCAGCGCACGCGATCCGAAATTTTTCGTCCCTGTTAACCTTGATCCTATAGATGATGTTACAATCTCGTTTACATACAAATTACAGGCTTTTCATAGAATTCCAAACGAAGTGTTTTTAGATGTTTGAGATATAATATCGCTGATGTATTATAACCATTTCGGGATAAGATGAATTTGATAGTAGAATTATGAAGATTTGTGTCCTGAAATATTTATTTATTGGTTTTTTGTGTTTCTATGTTGCCGATTTTGTTGCAACGTCTTTTTTTAGGGTTCCGTAGCCAAAATGGCAAAAACGGAACCCTTATAGTTTCGTCATGTCCGTCTGTCCGTCTGTCCGTCTGTCCGTCTGTCACAGCCGATTTACTCGGAAACTATAAGTACTACAGTGATGAAATTTGATGGGAATATGTGTTGTATGAACCGCTACAAAAATATGACACTAAATAGTAAAAAAAAAGAATTGGGGGTGGGGCCCCCCATACATGTAACTGAGGGATGAAATTTTTTTTTTCGATGTACATACCCGTGTGGGGTATCAATGGAAAGGTCTTTTAAAATGATATAAAGTTTTCTAAAAAACATTTTTCTTAAAGTGAACGGTTTTTGAGATATCAGCTCTCAAAGTCGTAAAAAGTATGTCCCCCCCCCTCTATTTTTATAACTACGGGGTATAAAATTCTAAAAAAAATAGAGGTGATGCATGCTAATTAACTCTTTCAACGATTTTTGGTTTGATCAAAGTATCTCTTATAGTTTTTGAGATAGGTTGATTTAACTGTAATTTATTATATTTGCTGCTACGGAACCCTTTGTGCGCGAGCCCGACTCGCACTTGGCCGGTTTTTAATGATTATAACTTATTTTGATTTATGAGTAATTATTGTAGAGTTGAAAATAATCATGTCTAAAATTATTATACATAATATTATTAGGTCAAGATTTAAATGGTATTTTTTTTTTTTAGTTTCTCGTTTCTACTTTCTGCTACATTGTTATGGTAAATTAATGAATGTGGCAAGTAAGAAAAACGAATAAGAAACAAAAAATAATAATTCTTAATAAATTAGGTACAACACTTTACCACCTGTATAGTTGCCATAGCAACGATATGCCAATAGGCCCTTTTCAAGCCAAGTTCACATTGTAGCAAGCGTGTAAGTAAAATAGTATCATGTAATCTGAGAGCTGGCGAGGATCCAAACACCTAATTCTAAGCCAGGTCCTTGTGGCGACGCGCTAAAATACTGCTGTAGGTAATCAATTTGGGGCGATATTTCTTTTTGGCCTAGTTTTTAGACTGGATAATGTTTTGTTTCGATGATGATAACTTACTGTTATGTTATGTTTGTGATACTTATCTGATTCTATTGTGATCTATTTTCTGATATTTAGATTTCTATTATTTACTTCAGTTTGAGGGTAAGCGCACATTATGGGACTAGCATAAAATATATCATTCCGTTTGATTTTTTTTTATTCCGAATTACAGTAAATTGTTGCATTCAACATTTTTGGTGATTTAGTAAACACTAGACAGTTATTTCAAAACACAATAAGGCACGAGGTTATCAACTCTTTTTCCTTTATCGTCACGCCTTCGCTTCGTGTTCGCGTAACATTTCTTGTAGTTCGCAACTTACAGCCATTTGCTAATTGCATACCCGTTTAGTTACTTCATATAATTGCCTCGCACTTAATGAACTGAATTAATCCAAGATCCAACCGCATAATGGCTTTACTAATGACATAATAAGTGTTGAATGGAAAAGTATCGTATACTAATGAGGTAGTTTTATACTAGATAAAGCCTGCAACTTTGTTCGCAAAATATAAAAAGCAGTATGTGTGTTAGTCCATAATATGTTTAGAAATAATAAATATGGTTAGAAACTATGAGTGCGATGATCTGTATGAAGTTACAATACTGAAAGCCTCGGTCTGCAGGACATAGAAAGCTGATAATATATTGTTTGTCTGTAAACAAAAGCGATCAGGGAAACGGAGACCACACAAGACCACATGGGAATTGGGACATAAATCATCTATATATTTGTAAAAGGTAAAAAAATAAATGATATATCGTTAAAGATCTGAGAGTATTTATTAAGAAAGATATTTTAATTAGATATCTTGTGTGAAACATAATCAATGAATATTCTAAACTCTTTAACTTTGCGCTTATAGGATTAACTACGAATATGTTTCTATGCATAATAATAAAATATTATAGGAATCAACTCATGGGTGACTTTGATTGTTTTTTTTTTTTAACCAGTTGTGTTTTTCACTGTGTACTTTTTTAAATAATATCTTATTAACCTAATCCTCATCTTACAGTACACACACAAATAATACAAAATGCTATTTTAAGAAATTGAAATAGCATTTTGTATTAAAACAGTTGAATGAAAAGTTATCCAATGATATCTCCGCAATTTAAATGAATAGCGGAATCATAACAATATTTGAGGTATTTTGATATTAAACACCGAAGTCTAGACTCGGCTTTCACAAGTTAGGCAATAAATTAAGTACTAAGTATATTGCGGGAAGTTTACAGCTAAAATAATGTTTTCAGTTGCAAAGTTCGTGTTTTTCGTATAAAGAAACTGTAAACTATGAATTTTAATAGCTCTACCTAGGATTGTATTTATAATGTAGTACTGAATTTTGTAATCATTAAATGTTAACAATGAAATAAATGGAACGGCCTTCAGAACTTTTTTACAGAATGTCTATCTCAAATACATTTATCTCTATTATCATCGCATCACGCGTTACTTACAACCTTACAAATTATGTAATAAATCCTTCTTGTGCACCACCATGATCTATCAATTTAAAAAATCGCATCTAAATCAAAGCCTATTATAATATAGGGAAATACGCGGCGGGAAGCGACATTGTTTTATACTGTGGTTTTATACTATGTAATGGATGTGGCATTTATCAGATTCATAATAGATATGACATTTAACATACAACAATAGGTACATTATTCAATCCACCATAATTATGCATAAACGCAACTAAGCTAGCATCTACTTTTCTACTAGCTTATCACAAATGTCCGCGAATCCAGTCGAGTTACAAAGCGAAGTGAGTCGGGACGTCGCAGTTTGATAATCAAGGGACACAATGCCGTGTCGACGCCGGATTAAAAACTTTTCAATGCCATGGTGCAAGGTAAAAGAAAAAAGGGGTTTAGATTGTAGAAATAGCATAGACAGATTTTTATGGAGTAGATTTTGTGTTCATTCGGGATAAATTAGGTAATATCATTTGGTCTTCTTTTATGTTGAATTTGAACGACAAGGGCAAGATAACTTGAGCTTATAGAATATTGTTAACAGCTTATTTAACACTATCTGTGCTACTTGGTACACCCGAAAGCAAAAGCGAGTTACTGTATAATTATTCTTCTAGTACATCTATTTCACTGTTAATTATTATCATTCTATCACTAACTTTCGTGTTTATAATATTTCTTTTAAGTTTATTAGATTTTCGATGATATCATGCAAGTTTTATTACATATTCTTTATGTTACATGCATTTAAATTATTAGGCTTCGAAGCCAAATTAGCAAAATTCATAGTAATATAATTATTTGTTCAATATTTAATCGCTCATCGCTTCCAACTCAATCCCATTCAACAAAGGATGCTTGAATCATTTTCGACTTCACGACTCCGCAGCTGATCCAACGAGATTCGTATTGAAGCTCTTTTTGTGACCATTTTTGTTGTCACGATATTACTGTATTTGTATTGCTTTAGTGTCGTCTGTTGATTGATTACGGATTTAAATTTAATTTAAGGCTGTATTTACACTGTAAATAATTCTGAAAAAAAATTCATTTTGTAGGTATATTTGGGTTTAAAACACCCTTCTACGTTTATTTAAAAAGTATCTAAATAAACATACATACAAATTGCACCTTCAGCAGAAATGAAATTATTAAAATATCTGTCTATCCGAATTTTTTTCTTATCGCATAAACAACTGAACCGTCTTCGACGATTTTGGCAGGCCGATATCTACTTAGTAGTAAGTAATAAATAATACGTAATAGACAAAAAAACTCATCGAACGCTGAGGAAGTAAAATTTTATTATCCAACTACTTTGTCAATAATTCAATCTATTGCACAATAAAATATTCTCAATCCAAAATAAAACTTTCAATTTGAACTACAAAGCACCAAGGTTTCTATTATTGCCACAATAACAACTAATATCTTCTATGATTACACTTTATTTATTTATTTTTGTTTTTATACAAACAACCGCAGAGTTTCTTCAAGGCTATCGTTTTAAAACAACAGTGCGAAGCCGCCTGAACACTATATTTTTTAATAAAAAACAAACAATGAAACAGCTTGTGGCTACTTTAATTTTCTATAGCTTTCGGAATTCTATACACGAGCGGTTGAAACGCTTATGTTTTTAAATGTAGAGCACTGCACTCTAGGTATTATTTTGTTATGGATTAAAGGGGACTTCTATAATAATCGGGCAGTAACTTTTTTTGTTAACTGGTGCACCGAAGAAAAATCGACAATTTACATGATGTTATTTATATTTAATCAATGTAGGTATGTATAAAAATGTATTAAGGGAGCATGATACGACATAAATTCATCATATATAAAAATTACGAATAAAATAACGTACGTCTTTTACGTACACAACAAAAAAATGTAGTTATCGTAACTCAAAGCTTTTAAACGCCCCGTATGTAGGAAGCCTACACTCACAGCCCTAGAGACGTAGGTAATAAGACCCTAACAGTACAATTATAAAACCCAGACAGTCGAGTAATTAAAAAAACAGTGTATAAAATATTATTTTTAATATACGACACGTTAACGACACGATTTAGTATAAAATGTAAAAAGGATGAAAAGTACAAAAAGTTAAGGAATTTAAATTGTATCCTCACAAGAGTGATTAAAGCAATTGTGAATATTTTCTATATATCCATTTAATTAATATCTACTAGTGCTAAAAACTAGTATTTTTTTTTATGAAACTCATTTTGCTATTTTCTGGTTGCGTGATTTTGTTAGTCAACTAATTTCTTAATTCACACATAATATAAATGTAACGAAGTGATAATAAACGTACCAACAGATCAATGAACGATCCATTCCTCTAATTGACGAGGCAAAAGTCGTGTCTTGATTTATAAAGCCTTTTGTCTCAATAGTGGGCTTTAATTAAGAAAATCGTTGTCGCGACGGGCCGATGACGTCTTCCAGTAGCTTTTGTTTCAGCCTTTGTAAAGGTGCATTATGTAATGAAATGGGGCTAAGCATTGTTAGTTTATGACTGTCCAATTCTTTTTGATTAAGACTTTTATCTGGTGGTTTTTTGGGAATTTGGATTTTATTCTAATGTTGTTAGGTTTGGATTTTAAATGGTGCAGTTGAAGTTGTGTGTTAGTAATTCTTGATGGATGTCATTTTAAGGTAGAGAATGAAAACTTTTAACTTTTAGTTTCACTTGTTTTAATTAAATAGCCTATTACAATATTTACGTGGTTATTTAAACTGTGTAGCTAGATCGTCTAATTGCAATTAATACAAGCTATACCTACGATATTTTCTCAATAAAAGTATAAAAAATAAAAGTTCATACAAACATACATAAACACAAACCATATTAATAACACGAGTGAAACTATTTATTAATACAAACCCCTAATTTTATCCGTCCACGGCGAAACTATTTTAATAAAACTCTCCGGTTTTGATAAATAAATTTAAACTTGGCAGCAGACAAGCGCAGTAAAACCTATCCAGTATTATTAATTATATTAGACTGCGGAAGAAGCGATAAAATCTCATTAAATTATCTTACTTTCAAGATAAATATAAGAAATATTAATTGCCTTCATAGCTTCGCGCTAATTATAGTGTGAAAATTTAATGTTCTATAATAGTTTTCTAATTTTTTATAAATTAAAAGTTTATGGTGCGATAGCTACTTGTACACGTTGTTTCAATTTGCAGAAGTCGCGTTTAAGTAAGTGTACAACTTTAGTTACACGATCTTCCTTCTACTATTTCAGTGTTATAAATCTTCAATTTTATAACATTAAACGGGAATGTTTTAAATGTTCATACCGTATATCTAACATTTTCAAAATAACACCAACAGTTATTTTCGTGTGAATTATGTAAACTAATAATAATATACACAATATTGTAAAATTTATAATCCTTAATTAACAATACCCAATTAATTACCTATTAATAATTAAAATACTGTTGAATTTTACAATTTCTAATCTATAACAATAATTATATAACAATAACAGTAACTATAAATTATTATCATGCAACTAAAATTAAAGAAAATACTCAAAATGAATAGATTGCAATACAAATGATACAATACAAGTAAATAGTGCAAATAAATCAAAGTCATAGGCTAAAGGTGAGGGTGACTTCCTCGTAGATTGGACTATTTCTCAGAATCAATCACCACTTGGCTTATTACCACTCAGTGTTGGATAACTTGGCTCAGTGGTAAATAATATAACAATAGAGGTGTGGGGTTTGATTCCCACTACTGGAAATATTTGTGTGATAACTTGTAATTCTGTAATTATATATTGAACTAGCTTTCCGCCCGCGGCTTCGCTCGCTTTGTCTAAAACATAATAAATTATATACTATAAAACCTTCCTCTTGGAAGGTTTTAGTATATAATTTATTATGAATTCTATTCAAAAGAATCACTCTATCTATTAAAAAACCGCATCAAAATCCGTTGCGTAGTTTTAAAGATTTAAGCATACATAGGGACATAGGGACAGAGAAAGCGACTTAGTTTTATACTATGTAGTGATATACTGTTACGTAATTATGCATATTTGTCTAATTTAGTCAGCTTGGCTTTGTTAGGTCTTCTGGCGATGTGCCAAATGTCTGAAAATTATTATTTAACTTGCTACTTCTTAATTTATATCAAAACGACGATAAAACGACGGTAAACGTAAAGTATTTATCGTGATCGTCAGTTCATTGATAGACATCTGTTTTATTCAAGGATTTGATTTCAATCATTAGTAGGTACGCTCGTTACACGTAAAATAATACTATGCACCATTAGGTTTAATATATTATTAATAATTAGTAAGTACACAGTATATACTTTTCGTGTAACACGTGCCGAATAAAATAGCCGATATATTCAATATTCATATCACATTCACAGTGAAAATATGCAGTGTCAAATATTCCCAAAAAATCCCCTAGATGACATCCGGAGCTAATTGCCTAAAAAAGGATAATTTAGCTATTAGCGCCCCCGTTGTGTCGCAGGCGATAAATTGGAAAATTCCGAGCGGCCGCGACCCATTGATTCCAGCGACAATAGCCGCTGAGAGCGCACTAATCTTTTCATTAAAAAGCGATTATTCGCTGCACGAGCCGATGCACTAATAGGAATAAAGAACAGGAAGCGGCCGCATTTAATTTGCGCTTTAAATCCAACGATTGAAGCGCTGTTTCGCTGGGCGCACGCCGTGACATTTCAATTTGAATTCTTGTTGCGGAGAAATGTTATTAAAAAAAGTTTTTTTGAAGGATGGCGCGTCCGAATGATTGGACGTGACTGTGAGCGGGGAATTCTTGCCAACGTGCAAATGCGAAAATGTTTTCTGTACGTGTCTTGATACATAATGTGCGCATCGCTAATTCCGCTTTAGGATATTTTTACGGCGAGCCAGGTCATGTAATATGTAGTTTAGACAAGTTAAGGGCTGTATCCTGGTTGATATTACTGCCTAAGGTAGTTCAGGAATTCGGCAAGTAAGTTTCAGGTTGTGTTTTCGTTTTCAGTAGATAATATAATAGTAATAGTTTTACATAAACGTTGTATTCATAAAATCAAATCGTCACTTATAATATTAATAATAGTAATGTAGAGATTTCCATTATACATAATATTATGAACTGAAATTAAACAATGTTTATAATTATTGGAATTTTAGGTTTGCATTTATATGCTCTCTTTTAGATATCTTTTAACACGAGTGCAACCGGGACGCATGAGTACTGTATAAGTTCTAACATATGATTACAGTTACAGCTAGTATAGTCTCCCCCTGCGGTTTCGCTCGGCTGGAGGGTGACACTCATCTGTCACACGCTATAAGTAGAGACACGTGGCGACGTTTTATTATTTACTATAGACTATAGAATGTATTCAATTGAAGTGTAAAGGTAAGTACTTACTTTTAATTTTCATAATAAAAATATATTAAGTAGTTATTTTAAAGAACAAAGATTTTATTTTATGTATCATTAATACGAAGTATTTGTTTTTAAATAATATAAAAAATGATGTCAAGTTTGAAAGTATGTCAATAATAACTCTATCAATTTTAAAAATTTTGTTACCGGTAGCATCTTTTTCGAGTAAGATAGGCTCTATTTTTTCCAGGTTAACACAGGCCTGCCCCTTTAGCCAAACGTCAAAACGCAAAGGAATAGAATCCGCTAGCGATACTAATTGTCACAAGCGTACGATATTTCGCTAAGGATTTGTTCACCCTACCAACGACGAAGACGACCACAAACAAAATTTTCATCCAGTCGCAATTTAACAAAATTGTGAAAAACACACTTAAAAATAAAATATTAAAATTTCCTGTCGTTCTGGTGATTGGAATTTTTTTTTGCGAATAATGAATGAAAACATAGATTTTTCTCAGGAACGGTGGCTCCTAGAAAAAAATGTACTGGAAGTTTTTTATAGATAATTTTATGATCCACAATTTTGGTCCCAGGTAATTATATGATTAGCTTACCGTCTCGGCGAAAATCGCAAAAAACCTATTTTTTTATTAATTGACCTCGAAATTTTTTTCTTTTCGAGTACCAGTATGTCGGGATATTTTAATATTTTATTTTGAACGAATTTTGTCTGGATGGGAATTTTGTCGTTGTCGTCGTCGTCGTTGGTAGTATGACCGAACCATTACTAAAATGTCATTATGTCAATAATTAGCGATAGCAGTTTCTATTCCTTAGCGTTTATTCTATTCTCTGCCATTAGTCTCGACCTACTGGTCATTGTCAAAACATCTACATTAAAAAACAGTAAATACTATCAATACACAAAGCTTTGTAATTTTTTGTATCTATTATATAAGTTACTACAGTACAAATAAACACAACAAGAACACAACATATTACTCACAAAACGTCACATTAACATGTGACGGCGACCCATAAGTTTTGCCGTCACCAAAAATCACTCAACGCTAAGAAGTTTCCACTTCAAAACGAGGAAACATATATAAGTACTGTACTATATTAAACGCTTTTCCATTTAAGTCTATCTATAATTCACTAGCTATGCCCCGCGGTGTTACACGCGATGATAAAGTATATTATCCCGTGGGAACTACAATTTTCCCGGATAAAACATAGCCTATATGTTATTCCTGTAATACGAGTATAATAAAACTTATGTGTGAGACTAATTTTATAGATATTTGTTTAGCCATTTCATCGTGATAAAAGAACGAACGTTGAAACTTTGACGAAAAATATCTGATCACTGCTTTTGCATTTGAAACAAGAAACCATTACGTAACCTTTTTCACATAAATGCTTAAATAATCGTAGAAGAATTACTAACATGGCGTAGAATTTACTTCTATTTGGTTGTAAACATCATTATTATGTATTACATAAATATTTAGAAAAAAAAAGTGTTCACAAAATAATTTCTCTACATTTCTATACATAGTAACTATACATAGTTATAATTTATAAATTATAATTCAAAACATTTCAAAGAAGTTAATGTATTCCTAAGAAGTTAATTCCCCAGCATATAACTTAAAGCACAATATTAAGAAAGCTCCAACATCGCCACAATCACTTGTGAACGAAACTCCGTCACGATAACGTCACTCGAAACTTGCGGATAATCACGAGTCCCCGCTGAGGGCCCCCACTTATCTCCCTCTAACTTTTGATTTGTTACATATTGTATTGTGTATAATTGTGAGTGTTGAAGAACTGTTATTTATCTTATTGTATATCCTCTTAAACAGTTTAGGTGATTAGGGAATTATTTTTTATAAGATCGACTAAAAAATCGTTATTCATCTGACATAATAACGCGGTTGAAGTACAACAGTTGCTTATATTGTAAAATGATCTAGGATTTATTTAAAATAAAGAACGAAGCAATATTAGTGTTTCATTTCCGTTATAAATATACTAAGTATTTGAATCAATAGCAGCAACTAATATTATGTATTACTAACTGTTCATCCACGACATTGCCCGCGTGGTCAAAAAAAGCTCCTTTACAACGTTAGAGAAAGACAAACAAACTAGTTAAGAGGCTAGAGAGTCAAGAGATATAGGTGATATCGGCTACTTTTTATCGCGATCAATTCTCTAACTCCTACGGGAATTTCTTTTGACCAAGTGGGGAAATCGCGGGCAAACAGTTAGTACTATATAAAACGATAGCATTAAATCTCATGCTATAGAATTATTTAGTTTAAAACAAAATCATCATCATCAGTACATGTAACTTAGCGCACTAAACTATAGTATTTCCAAAGGTATTACAAAGTTGGTCGATTAGTTAAGTGTTTGCGTTGTTTAATCGACATCCTTCGACGGTT
Organism: Colias nastes; assembly: GCA_907164665.1. Classification (NCBI taxonomy): domain Eukaryota; kingdom Metazoa; phylum Arthropoda; class Insecta; order Lepidoptera; family Pieridae; genus Colias; species Colias nastes. The sequence goes on along the minus strand of CAJQZM010041813.1, from coordinate 19,311 downwards.
CACGAACTAAACATACCGACTAAATTATGGTAGTTTGTTGTTTATGTTGCAAAGTATACGATGTAGCGGAAATTAAAAAAAAATGGTGTGACGGATCTTGATGGATACTAGCCAAAGCGTAGGAGAGCAACTATGCATGAGTATAAGAACACATGTGGCTCTGGACTACTTGTTTTCAGTTATTTCTACTACTACTAACTGTACTATAGATATTTTAAGAAATTAATATTATAATAGAAGATAACTTTCATTAAAAATTCTTATAAACACGTTTATTTTAAATAGGTATACGAGTCTGTAAACCCTGAGATGGGACAGAACATCTTTCTTTGACAAATCAATAAATTATTTGACATACTTTATTTATTCATAAAACTATACCATCTACCAATACACAAAAACAACTAATACCAGAAACACACACAGAAAATTTAACCACTGACTCATTAGAATTCACAATACGTATTCAAATAGTTATTATTTATGGACCATACCTCAAACTGCAGGTTTAAGCTGTGGCCTAAAGACCGGTCAAGTTGCAAAGTTATATCGTCCATACCTATGGTCCATACTAAGTTACTGATGCCATATTAGTGCATAATTTTCTGTTCTGTCCGTGAATATAATGGAAAATGATCCGATTGTAATAGTTTGTAAACTTCTTCCGTTATAATAGGGATTCATGTTTGAAGTAGGTATCTTTATATAGATGACTTCTCATGTAGAACTTTCAATCGTTTGGGTGCATAAAATAGATTGTTTTTTCAATAAGGCCGCTAGAATATATCCATTTCTTTTCTTTGTATGTCTGTTGCTACAATAGTGAAAATACGGTATAAAAGCGTCAAAAATTTGCAATCGCTCTCTACTCTACTTTATATGAACTAGTCACCACCGCCCTCATAAAAATTGGAAACGGCAGATGTCATAGAGTCATAATATATGCTGGAAGGTACTATATTTTATTCCATAGTTTAATAGTTATTTGTGCAATTCAATAAATCAAAGATCATAAAATACGTTATAAACTATAATACTAACCGTTTGTTTTATACATGCTATCTATAAAACCGTAAAACAGCCACGTTAAAAACATCAAAAACAATACAGATAGCAATATATCAATCAGAAACATATCTGTGTGGGTTTATAACGACGTTCATTTAATTTTGATTGGGCAGCGCAATCAGCGTTGTTTTCATTTTACAACCAGTCATCTGTTGTGATGGGAACGTTTTGATTTGCTGTATTTTTACTGTTATGCCGTGATAAACAATGTTCTATCAAAAATAATAGTTGGACAGTTTGAAATGTTATTGAATGTTTTAGTTTTGATGTTTTTACTGTTTTGAAGAGACGGAGTTATTGGAATTGCATAATAGTCTACCTTTTGGAGCATGTGACAACAACATCATATATGTTACTTCTATTGTATATGTTAACGGAAATGTATGTAATCCGTCATTGTATACAATTCCTAGGAAATGTATGTAATTCCTAAAATCGCACGGAAATGTGTGAAATAAATTATTTTATACACATTGCCTAGGAAATCTATACATTTCCTAAATAGCAATCGGAAATGTAAAACATCTAAGATATTGGAAGGTACGCGGGTCGATGGGGGGAGGGCCGAAAATTCGTAATCAGAATTTTTGGTTTGGATAAGGGGGTGGGTTAGGTTAAGTTCGTGTTTTTTAAAACTATATAGAAATAGGAGCCCCACGAAGTGGGGCTCCGTCGGCTCACGACCGTCTTTTTGTAGAATTTTGGAAAAAGACTAATTTCGGCATATTACAAAATGCCGGCCGTTTGTAATACGGCGGATTATACAATCCGACTGGGACGTGTACAAGGGGACAGCGGGACGAGGGGACTGATTACTAACCAAATGAAAATTTGATTTGATTGAATATAAGTTGATTTAAGAAATGTTAATTAGTAAGATAATATGAACATATTATTATTATTTACGGTAAGACTGTTACCCGATACAGTGTTTTATAACAGAAATCATTTATTTTATACATTTCCTAATACGATATTGGAATTGTATACAATTCCTAGGAAGATTATACATTTCCTAGGATATCTATGCATTAAATAGTTTATTAAACAATATTTTATATATTTCCTAAATGGTATCGGAATTGTACACATTTTCTAGGATTTGTATACAATTCCTTGATTTCATACATTTCCGGTAACATATATACTTTGATTTGGAGAACAGTGCATTATTACAAATTTTATTTAAAGAATTATAAAATGTGTAGTTGACTTATTTGTATACTGGAACTCTATCAGCTCTACAATTACAGATCACACATAGAAAGAGCCAATTTTTTGAATTGATTAACAATGACAATATTGTGTAAGGTTTAACATGGGGTTTATACGTAACACAATATAGTATATAGACTTTGCATAAAGGCTAATTCTAGCTTGCTCAAATCTTCTATTATTACGTGGCGAGCTATAGTCACTGTAGTAAATAAATCAATTAAATGATTAACCAGGAAAACATACAATTACAGCCAATGAACTGCGTCTAGTTTATTCACCTATAGACCATAGCAAGACATACAGTCGTGGTATAGTCCCATACATTTCACTCGCTTACTTTAGAAAATGGAACTAAATAGAAAAAGCTCGTATCTTCCATTGCAGTTATCTCAGAAGATGTTCCAAAAACGTAAACAGGACGTGAGGTGGGCGGTTTTGACAGCTCCACAATGGAGGAGGAGATAGAGGACACGAAGCAGGATTTGCGGCTGAATTCAATGTTTTGGTGGTGCAGTAAACGAGCGTTTTATTGTGAGTACGGTAGAAATATCGATGGAGTAATTGACGCTTTTGGTGTCAAGGCGTGTGGTGAATGTGTACCATTAAAGAAGGTATTCAATTTGCTAAATTGCTAAAATAACTTCATACATGCTTTTTCTACGTATTTGAAGTATCTTTAACTTGTGTATTTAGTTTAATCAAACATTTAAAGATAGTATTTTCGGGTATACATGTGCTCTGTTCGAAATTTGGTCACAATAATTCATAATATGTCAACAAATAAACAACCATACATTTTTATATATTATTTTCTAATTTATGTCCGCAGAAAGCGGCGTCCCAACGGCGGCGTGCAAACCGCCCGTCTACCCAGCCTCCCCGCATCCTCGTTTGTGTTACCACTTGCAATTAAACCGGCTGAGTGGCAAGGATTGTCGCGCCAAGTGAAAAAAACTTTATTGTTACCACCAGGGGATGCTCTGAATGGATTGCGTGCGATTACCTCATTTCAGTGTCGAGTGCTTTCGTTGTGGTGACTTTGTGTGATATTCTTTAAGGAGAGCAGCAATGTATAATGAACTACGAATAGATTACGATAATAGGTATATAATCGTCTGCTTTGGTTTGAACAATGATGGCTACCTTCTATTTGAGTGAATAGCTATGTTGAGTGATTATCAGGGAATCAAAGTTGTAGTATATTGGAAAGAAAGAGACAATTATTTTAACATAAAACATACCCATTATAAAAAAAAAACTTTTAAAATAAAACAAATACTGAATTATGGTATTATTTTCTATCTTCTTACAGTATTAAGTACAGAGATTACTACGACACTGGTGAATGAGGTTAGGCCGCGGTTTATCTCAGCCTATAATATATTCAATTTAATCATCTATCTGTAAATCATATTATGGACAGCCGAGGGCGGGTTCCAATTTCAGTATTATTGTTATAATATTGTAATACTATTAGTAGCTTATCTAAAATTGTGTGTGATGATAAACACAGTATGTAATAATTTCATTAAGATTTTGTATGGAGATAAGTAAGATTTTCGGATTACACGGAGGTAATAGTTACAAAATTTTATTATTATTATTAAGAATAATATTTCTCAATAAAATTCATTCAAATACAAATTCGAACGACCTATTGTTAATTTATAATTAACTAGCTGTGCTCCGCGGTTTTACACGCAGTGCTTCGCTCCTGTTGGTCTTAGCGAGATGATAATATATAACCTATAGCCTTCCTCTATGAATGTGCTATCTAACACGGAAAGAATTTTTAAAATCGGACCAGTAGTTCCCGATATTAGTGCGTTCAAACAAACAAACTCTTCAGCTTTTTAATATTAGTATAGATTTACTCTAAGTAGGTGAGTTGTAAAGACATTGCTCATAATTATATTATTATGCTATATAGTGCAATTTTACACCATAATTAATTTCGCCGAACACCGCAATCATAACTATGTAATAAAAAACTCTCCAAGGAATGAAAATGCTCTAAAGCTATGAAAAACTTCGCCTTTCACAGTAATTGTAAAGCGAGCTAATCGGATTGGTTGTACGTTAATTAAACATCGACGTACCTTCAACACTTCTTGGTTTTTTAATTAAAATGAGTGGTCTAATAGAAATTGTTCGAGTGAAGGTACAGCAGGTTTCTTTCGAAGATTTTCCTTGCACAAAAAGCGATTTTAATAACGTTGGTATGGAGGAAATGAACTCATGTTTGTGTTTGTCCAAATATGGGAATTCTGATAAGATATTATGTAAAAAATATATCTATTTTTATATATCTGTTTTAGAAAAATGTTTCAATAGTTACACAAGTATACACCCATATTATAGGAGATTATGCCGGGCTTTTAAGATCGGCCATTGATTGAAATTACTAGTTTGACGCTATGTAGCTAATTAGGAATTACTTGTACATCTCATTCATATCACGATATTGAAATTTCCTTTTGATAAAAACAATACTGTTGACATGAAGGGGGAGATGTCTGAATACTATATTAGTTGTTAGAGTTATTTATTTAAAATTAGTACTATAAAAAAGACGTGTGGCACTCGGGGACTGCCGCGGTAAAGCTATTGCATAGCATGCCTTGAAGCCACACCTCCGAGCCCGTCGGAGTGGGGAGCGTGAGGTTTTTTCGTCACGGAATTTCTCGATTCGGTCCCCGCGCTCAAGGCCCGCGATAGAAGCTATGCAATAGCTTAATATTACATTATGTGTAGTTACAAATAATACTATATTTTATTATTTCTTAATAAGTCTTAGTTAGGTACAACTCATAAAATTATTAATTAGCACAGTCATGAATCCTCTATGTAGCGGCTACGTCGAATATTACTTACTTATAAAGTCTGATAATAATCAATTAATCTAAACAAGAAGCAAAAACGTTTAGACATGGTTTAGATTACTTTATCTTTATTATGTATTTTTTTTTGTCTCTACGTATCTACGGCTACTGTAAGTTGCTAGGTTTGTATAATATTATCTACAACAAAAATAATTATAAGCAAGCATCCTTCTAAAAATCTATTATATTCATCAAAGGCACGATTATTACGATTAAATTTAGTGCGCAATTTTCTATTTATCGTAATGAATGCACCCTTCTCAGTGCAGTCAGTTAGAATAATGCGAAAATTCACTATTATTTACCAAGTTGTCATTAGAGATCTTAATTTTGACCATTGTAAGAATAATAATATTATGTATGTGGAAGGATATTTATATGTATAGGGAACTTTAGAGTTCATTTTTATTTTTCTTCAAGTTATATGCTTCAAAATATTTCAAGCATCAGAAAAATTGTGATGAAAAACTTCAAGTAGACAATAAATACTGAAAAATTTTAATATATTGTGTAGTAAATTTAGGCTACGACGTGGCTACGACGTAGCCTATCTTTATACTCGACGTAGCCGCTATGTAGAGGATTGATGACTGTGCTTGTAATTTTGAGTTAGGTACGACCTATAATAAATGATAATAAGTATTATTTGTAATTACAGATAATGTAATACTATACTAGTTTTAAATAAATAACTATAACAACTTTATTGTGTTCAGACATCTCCCCCTTCCTTCATGTCAACAATATTGTTTCATCGAAAGAAAATTTCAATAACCTGATATTGATCAGATGTACAAGGAATTCCTAATTTAGCTACAAAGCGCGAAACTAGTAATTTCAATCAATGGCCGATTATTCTCCACAGGGGTCCATGGTGTGGGGCTGCTCCTCATATTGCTTTCTTGATTCCAAATGAAACGAATGGGCCTCGTTAATTCGAAGGGGCTCAGATTGTATTGTCTTTGTGTGATAAATGTTAGTATGAGAATAGTTTTTGTTATGTTTTTAAAAGGTACGACTGGGTAACCAATTTTTGAACATAAATAAAGGTAATAGAGGTTTTACGTAAGAACTATATGATATATATGTATAGTAACAACACACGGAGGCAGATTTAAATGGGTGAAAATAAAGAAATAATTTTATAAACGAGTATAAAGATCATTAAAGGCATTTTCAGTGCCCAAATAATTTAATATACCGCTTTTAGTAAAATGGATATTATAATTAGTACATTACGATTATTATTTTAGTATTTATGTAACTGTGTGATTTGATCATAAAGTTTCATCGAACAAGAATTTTAACTGCATACAAATGGTGTAAATTAAAAAGTTCCCATTATCTTTCGATTCCCAGGAAGTTTCATTCCGTCACTTCATGTCCAGGCGCTCCCTAAGCAAATCCTTAGGCTTGATCTCGAATTCTTCATATAAATGTAAATGCACTGTAGGGGTGGAAATTACTCGGGGAATCACAATACCGTTCGATTTCGCTGCTGTATATTTTTCATATTTTCCCGCTTTGTAGAGGAACTCGGGATTTCATTTACAGCTTGAATTGTAGTGACGATTGTAAATGTATACAGAATTAGGAGACGATTTCTGATCTTTACATCGCTCTGAAAAAGGTGAAACTTTTTATTTGAAGTCATAGAAGAATAATATTCCTTTTAAATGTATACTTTATCGATGGTAATATAAATGAATAAAACATTTTCCTCGAATTAAAAGAATGTTAAGAAATACGAAATAATGAAAATTTAGGAAAGACAAACCAACGAGAAATCTTTAATACTAACTTCAGTATAGAATACATCTCATTAACATCATAAGATTGTAAAAATATTTTACTTTGAAGGAATATTCACTAAAGTAGCAGATCATTACAGAGACATCAAGCAAATTTTAATCAAAACGAGCCCTTTACGTATCCGTGTGTATGTCAAAGAATGTTTACGAACATATGGACATGAAAATTTTAATAAAACAAGAAAATAAAAGCACCACGACCACAGCAATAGAGACTTTAATCCACAACTGTAAGGTTTAAAATCTTCTACAGACACAAAACAAAGCAAGGGACCCAAGGACTTTAACAATGGGTAAATGGCCCCCTCTTTATATGGCCTAATGAAGTTTTTGTCCAGCAAATTATGCCGCGAAATTTTAATTTCCAGCCATTCTTATAGTATATGTATAAGCTCGATTTAACGACAAAGGCCGGGTCGAGTGGTAGAGGTCAGAAAATTTGATCTGTTCAGAACAGACATGTTGGTGAAAGAGCATGCCTGGGTCCTTTGCTGTAGCGTCAATGGGCGTGCCTTTATAAATAATAAATAAAATTCTATTTATAAACCTTATAATAGCTTCAGTGTACGGCGTTGCTCGCATTGGACGTACAGAAAATGCTTATATTATTTTCCAGATTATGTACATCGTTATGCAATTTTTCAGTTTTAGGTACTTACTCGTAAACATTTATGCATTACTTTGGAACAAGAATCGAAATATATTTTTATAAATAGGCAAAAGATTTAGTAAAGTTTACGGAACCTAAACAATCTCAAGGAAACAGCCGGCAATAAAGCCACATTTAATAATAATTTTTTAACATAATATTATCATCTCATCAAACTACCGAGTTATAATATCATAATTAAATTATCAGATAAAATCTCTCACTACAAAAATTATATATCACATGTCAACCCTCAAACTTCAATAGAACTAAACATCAATCACATGACAGTAGATTTATTACAACTAATTACAAGCCACGACGCAATGCGATGATATTTTACGAGTGCCATGTGACGGTGTAATCAGCTGCGACCGCTGAGAAGGTTTATTGACTGTTTTTGTAAAAGATTAAACTTTTTAATCAAGTTTCTTCTTAGATTTGCCTTATATTAGCTTATCTTTATTTTACCCACTGTTTTTGGAAATTTTGAATAATCATATTGAAAATGAATAACAATAGTACAGTACTCCAAAATTAATAATGCGCATGCAAATCTTCGCTAATTGTCGTATTTCCGAAAACACTCGAATCATTGAATCGTAAGAGCCCTAAACAATGCACTTGCATTTTACACCTTGTTCAAAAGAAAATAGAAGTCAATTCACGGTCATACACAATGAAAAACAAATCGGGCGGTAGGTGAAGGTAGCCTGTCAGTCAAAAAACTCAAAAATCCGTCAGTCGTCTTTAAATATTGGTGGCGACCGCACGTGTTCTCTCTGTGTGGAATTATATAGAGCTGCTATTACATACCCTTCTTGGTTTTGTTTTTAAAGGTGAATTGAATTAATCGATGAAATGATTTACACAGGTGATGGCAGTAGGGAAAGTGAAAATGAAGAAGAACATAATGAAAGTTCCGATGTATCTAAAATGTCAGAAATAAAGATAATCCCTGATTTTGATTGTATTTATTTTCATTTTTTTTGTAATTGTCATAATATTGAAGAATGATCAGTACTGTAAATACTTTTGAACTGAGATTTTAATGATTAGATTTCTATGGTTTAAATGTAAACCTGTGTTTGAAAACCATATTTTATACAATAAAAATTTTGTGTTATTTTAACCTTCTTTTCTTCCGTCATTACACCAGATTCAGTAAGACACTTTAAAAGTACTATAAATTTTTCCAAGTGAAACAATCCAACAAAGATATATTCGCAATCGTGGGGTTATCCTCGCTATTTACTTACAAGGAATTATCGAAACAAAATCGTTACTTACAAATAAATATTAATCTTTTTTAGCACAAAACACATAATTTGACTAAATTATTATGCATGAAGAAAATGCATTTAACCACTCTATATACATATCATCTTCGGACGCTCCGGGAATATGACAGTTGCCGAACAGTGACGAAGATTTCTATGCGCATTATTACTTTTGGAGTACTGTAAACTTATGAGTATTACGGAGAGAAAACATGTCGTAGTTCGCAATGAATAAATTACACATATTCGAACACACAGATAAATTTAAATAATTGATCTATCCTCTATTATTAAAGAGAAGAAATACTTAACACAGCAAAACATAATCATATAGGTATTATTTACATTAAAACATAAGTAATGAAGTTTATCCCATGTCCCTACAGAATATGTGGCTGATTCATTTCACATATGTTTCACTAATAGACATCCTTTAGATTAAACAGCTTATTAGCGCAAGACGTTCTAATACTATCTAAAAATCACAATAAATCGAACCCCAAACTTCTCATGGCAACAATTCCATGCACTTCCCCTGTACCAGGCAATCATAAAGTAAGTAGCATTTAATTTTCACCACCATACAATGATAACCGATCCACACCACCCTAAGAGTCCACAATCTTAATTGAACTCAACTCATATATTATTTAA
>CAJQZM010041811.1:0-34588 GCA_907164665.1 Colias nastes | reverse complement strand
AATACTTAGTACATTATTTTGATAAAACTCGTAGGGTTCAGCCTGCGTTTGCAATGTAAGCGGAAAAAATGTAATTTTTTACGACATCACATTAGAAACCTCAAAAATAACAGTACTTCTCCACTATTTAATGGATGTTATTATACATATAAACCTTCCTCTTGAATCACTCTATCTATTAAAAAAAACCGCATCAAAATCCGTTGCGTAGTTTCAAAGATTTAAGCGTACAAAGGGACATAGGGACATAGGGATATAGGGACAGAGAAAGCGACTTTGTTTTATACTATGTAGTGATGAATATGATAAAATATTTACTTTATAAAGCCCACAATTATAATTCAAAGGAATTCTTCAAATCTCAAGATTGACACGTCTAAATTTTTATTGAACAAGATTAGATCAGAATAGGTATATTCTGGAAGTTTCTATTTTGTGCAGCAATTGATTATAAATTGAATATTTAGAGATCACGATTCATTAATGTGACACATTTTTATGTAACTAAGGGCTGATTTTTCAATCCTTAGTAACTTATACATCGAATAACGTATTAAACTACCATTTCAAAAATGTATTGTAATTGTCCGTATTTGACAGTTTACAGATGACATTTTAATATGTTCGTGTAATACTTTATTGGACGGATAAATTTTAATCAAGGATTGAAAAATCGACTTATAATTATAAGGATTTTTATTTTAATCATATCGGTATATATCCAAATGTGTCACTTGAATCGTGATCTCTAAATACTCAATTTATAATAACGCTTAATGCACTTACTAGTAGCACATAATAATAACTAGTAGCTTGCTAGTAGTACAAGTGCAGTCATAGGGTTGCCACGACCACGATTTTATTTATTTAGAGAGCACAGAACAATTACCTACAAAAATAATAATTTTAACATGATCCTAATACATTTGGTTTTTTAAATCTAATTGCATCCTCAACCTCTATTTATATATTAAATACATAAAAACATTAAAAATTTGATGTATTTAATTCAATTAATTATATCTATCATTATTGGTATATATGTTAACGGAAATGTATGTAATCCGTCATTGTATAAAATTCCTAGGAAATGTATGTAATTCCTAAAATCGCACGGAAATGTGTGAAATAAATTATTTTATACACATTTCCTAGGAAATCTATACATTTCCTAAATAGCAATCGGAAATGTAAAACATCCAAGATATTGGAAGGTACGCGGGACTAGGGGTGTGTATGTACGCAGTCGGATTTTATAATCTGCCGTATTACAAACGGCCGGCATTTTGTAATATGCCGAAAATTCTTAATCAGAAATTTTTGGTTTGGATAAGGGGGTGGGTTAGGTTAGGTTCGTGTTTTTTAAAACTACACAGAAATAGGAGCCCCACGAAGCGGGGCTCCGTCGGCTCGCGACCGTCTTTTTGTAGAATTTTGGAAAAAGTCGAATTTCGGCATATTACAAAATGCCGGCCGTTTGTAATACGGCGGATTATACAATCCGACTGCGACATGTACACGGGGACAGCGGGACGAGGGGACTGATTACTTACCAAATGAAAATTTGATTTGATTGAATATAAGTTGATTTAAGAAATGTTAATTAGTAAGATAATATGAACATATTATTATTTTACGGTAAGACTGTTACCCGATTGTCTCAATAAGTGCTATAATAAAAAAAAATAACAACGTGTTTTATTACAGAAATCATTTACTTTATACATTTCCTAATACGATATTGGAATTATATACAATTCCGAGGAAGATTATACATTTCCTAGGACATCTATGCATTAAATAGTTTATTAAACAATATTTTATACATTTCCTAAATGGTATCGGAATTGTACACATTTCCTAGGATTTGTATACAATTCCTTGATTTCATACATTTCCGGTAACATATAGATTTCTATATCCCTGAAACTTCTCTTCATCAAGTTAGGCATCATACTATTTTTGTCATGGATTTCTGAGATAAATTTTCACGAGGATAAATCTCGTGATAAGAGCGAAAAGCGTTTTGTATGAAAATAAGTACAATATGGTATATTGAGGAAAATATCTCCTCATCTCTATGGTTACATAGAATCATTCTTTATTTACAATTTTCGATATGGCAATCTCGTTTAATTGAAAATATTTTTCGAATAAAATATGTTCACTATGTATAAAATAAATGAAAAGAAACCTTATATTTAATATCTTATACTGGTTATATTAAAAAAATGCATTTAAATAAAAAAAAAGTTCTTTCTACCGCGACCGTCTCATCAACCTTTACAACGAGTATATGTTATGACTCAATCATTATTATTATAGGTAAGGTAAAGGTCAAGGTCGATATAGTAAAAGAAATATTCTGAATACATCCGCCAAATATGTATATATTTTTCTAAATGTAAATGTAATAAACTTTCGAGAACATATGATTAGCATTTTAAGTGTTTGTAGATTAATGTTTAATTCATGCCAGGATACATCTTTTTAAATGGTAACGAACTTTTTACATGCACTTAAATTGATTATGGGTATTCTAATATAATAAAGTATTTTTTAAATAATATTCTTATAGAAAATGGTTTGTATTTTAAAAAATATTTTATTATCCAACCTATTTCTTATTTTATCCAACTATTTAATCTTAATAATTCTTATAAAATAAATATTTTATTGATAGTTATAAAGTAATAATTGACTAATATTAAATTCCATAAAAGTTAAAACTTCTATTTCTTAACACATTCAACAGGTAGAAGAAACTTACCAAAATATAAAAAATTATTCCCGGCGCCATGGCACGGGACACGATTTCGGGACGCACTGTCCCGAAATTCAGTCTTCAGTCTTGAGAACACTAGATAAAGGCTCTATACAGAGCCGGCTAACCGATAAGTCGTGCTAAAATTCGCTTACATGCCCCGCTCACCTGCGACCGGCTTTTAAAACTAAATTGTACAAACTCGAAGATGCGACTCTTATATTACCTCTTACGTTAACGTCGAATACCGCAACGTATTTGGCATATAGCTGTAGGTCCTTATCCATGTGTGGGTGTATTTTGGCGACGAAGCCTTCTGCTACATGTGTGTCGCCAGCCACATGCTGGGCGTCAATGTGTGCGTGCTGTATCCTATATCCTTTAGCCATGTTCGTCAAATCACAAATCACACATTCAAACAATCTTTGATTTGTTTTTCAGTTTTTAGGCTAATTGGTCAAGTTTTAAGAGTAAAATTTCAATATATGTTTTCCAAGATAGGTTGTTAAATATTATGTTACAAATTTATGAAATAATTTCACAGTAATTTATGAGAAAGTAGCGGTTTTTGTTGTTAATATATTTTTAATTCTGAGCATACTTTTGCCGTTTTATTTCAGCTACACAACAAAGTTTCTTATGGAAGAAGAAGCATGCCGTTAAGGACATAAAAATTAATAGTGACACGAGGAAGACTATCGATGTATATGCACTTGCGTTTCAGAGCTCTACAAATAGAGTCAGTAAAAGCTTTCAATTTGCAACGTACTTGCATCCTTACATGAACCTTTCTTTATGATATCTTAAAGGCAAATGTAATACTATACTAGTATTGTAACCTTATTTTTGAAACAATGCAATGGACACGAGCTATTCAGTTTCACTGACCGATTTAAGAATGTTGCCCTGAAAACTGGAACTGCACCTACATAAATAACTGATAAAAAGCTATACATATCTGAGATGTTTATTGAATATAAGATGATTATACGTTAAAGATGTCAATGTAAATATGCGTGTGGTAATAATATATTTCAAGTTGTTTATTTTTGGCTTTATCAGAGTTATAATTAGGCTTTTTATTATAATGCAAATGTGTTATATGTCCAATGAACTCGTTTTTTAATTCGAAGTTCTTTTAATTTTGAAATTATCAAGTATATCTTTTGATATACTTGATAACTTTGTAACATACAAAGTTACAATACAGGTATTTTGTTCTAAAACTAAATCTTAAATTGTTTATTAAAAGATCTCACGTAAGAAGTAATAATTTCAAATTAAACTTTACTTGAAGTATCTTTCTTGAGATTATTATTGTATTTTAGTTTTTTATTTCATCGTTGGTTCTACGATTTTTTGTGTACATTAAAAATAGTATACCCTTGGTATCTCTATTCTTTTAAAATATTCATATTTAACCCTTATATCTGTGACCTTGACCTTTTAAAATATTCATATTTAACCCTTATATCTGTGACCATGACAAAATCTCGAAAACATCGAACATAATATTATAACAGTGAAGACATCCACTAAGGGCTGTTGTAGTGTGAAAGTACTTCATTTGTTTTGCTACATGCTTGAAAATTGACATGTAGGTACGTAGCTAATAGTTAGAGGTCTATAAATAAGGGAATTTGCAAAAGAGGGTCTCTAGAGACCATTGCATGTTGGTGTGAAAGTTCTTCATTTATTCGTGTTATTGTTATAAACTTAAAAGTTGATAGTTAATAGTTGGCAGATGTCAAAAGTGAACGGGTTCTGCTATAGGGTTGGATTAAGGGCGTCTAAAAGCTCTGAAAATTTCAATGAAATAAAGGAAGTTAATGGTTAGTAAATGACCGTTTAGAACGGATTTTGCGATACAACGGGTATTTAAAGGCTACCGTGAATTAGTATGAAAGTTCCAATTTTTATTTCTTATCTGAAAAGCTTTTTGCCCAATTTAGAGTTTTCGAATTGGATTCACTTTAACTAAGAAATTATTTTTGACTGAGCTGGAAAAAAGTTTATATGAAATCCTTGTTGTTATTCCTGAAAATAAGTAGTGGGATACTTTATATATTTAAAGCAGGGAGGATCACATTTTATGACTTCCAATAATTACAGCTTTTTTATTTATACATTTACGAAAGGATCAGTAATTGCATCAAGTTATTATTTTATTTCATGCTCAAGTTTTTTTTTCTTCTCCGCGGTAGGTACCTCTTTCTCATACCTATATCTATTATGTTGTGAGTTTGAGTTTGAGTTTGTACATATTATGCATATTTGTTTATCCATAATCCACCATTGATTTCTGTAAAACTATAGATTGAATATTCGAAAACTCTTATGTGTCTAATAAGTTTTAATACTTTGGCAAATCAAAAGTGTCGTCTTAGTAAAGGACACCAAAATAATGATAGGAGTGACATTTCATATTTCTATACTTATAATAAATCTGTAGAGAGGCCAATTCTGTACATGAAATATATTTAAAAAAAAACTATGAAGGGGTGATAAGGGATCGCTACTGATGCCAAAAATGCAATCAGTAAAATTTTTGTCTGTCTGTCTGTCTGTCTGTCTGTATATTCGTTATAGAAACAAAAACTACACGACGGATTTTAACGAAATTTGGCACAATTATTTTTCATACTCCTGGGCAGGTTATAGTATACTTTTTATTACGCTACGATCAATATGAGCAGAGCAGTGAAGGGAAATATTGGGAAAACGGAAGAAGTTACTCCATTTTTTAAGCTTCCGTCGCGTGTGCAGCCTTAATGGTTAAAGCTACATAGAAATCATGTACGACACAAATGTACTTAAATTATTATTATTATATAAAAATAAATTCCTAGACAGCATATTATCTCTATCTTTTAAAATTGACTCACAATAACACGTGAAACTTCAATAGCTTAGCAATTCGGAGCTTTTTGATTATATTTGTCTACTCTTACGTTTACAACACTCTCACTCATCCCTAATTAAAAAAAATTAACATTATTACTTATTCAATAAAAAAAGAATCATGTAAATCGGTGTAGAAACACCAAAGTTATACATGAAATACGCTATAAGTCATCGCGCGTGAATACAGAATCATGTCATAAGGATTATTTTTGTGTATCAGTTGCCGCGTTCGACGCGCTTCGCGGCGGGAGCTTCATGCAATATTTGGCTGTTGATGCGAATAGACGTTCAGAGTGTTCGACCTTATTGACAGATTTATTTTGTTGTTTTTCTATAGGTTTTGGTAGTGTTTAAGCATATTATTAGTTTACATTTTATTTCTTTATAAGTGAAGTAGCAGTAGGTACGCATTTTAGTTATTTTGGTAGTGTTTAATTATACTTATTAATAGTTTATTTTCGTAATTATCATTTAATTATTACTATATTATGAGTAGTGTTTAACTATATTATAGTTCATTTATAGATTTCTTTTGTTGTTATTCTATAGGTTTTGGTAGTGTTTAAGCATATTATTAGTTTACATTTTATTTCTTTATAAGTAGTAGTAGGTACGCATTTTAGTTATTTTAGTAGTGATTATATCATCATCAATCAATACATATTATAATAAAATTCTAGAAAAGTGGTGTCTGTACATTGAAAATATGTAAAAAAAATTAGCAGGTGTTATTATTAAATAGATCCCAAACCCATAACGGTAGTTAAAAATTTTTTTGTCTGTTTGTCTGTATGTTTGTGCACGCTAATCTCAGAAACGGCTTATCCGATTTAGATGCAGTTTTCACTAATATATTGTGGTAATCTTCATTTAACATTTAGTGTTTATTTCACGTCAATCGGTTCGTAAATAAAAAAGTTATGACCATTTAAGTATTCACGGCGAACATTTGCTAAGGCATTCTATACAGTGAACGATAAAACGTAAGTTATCTGTTATACGCTACAGTTATTTCTATAAATGTCCAGGTGATCATATCGAAAGTCCCCAACGGTGGGGGGTAAGCTGAGGTAGTAGGGGGGGAGGGGTCAAATTAGAATTATGCTTACCTACTTCTAGGTAAATTTTATACATAAAATGTCCTTTAAATTATGTCGTATTATATTTTTAACCCCCGACGCAAAAAGATGGGTGATAAGTGTTTCACCGCTATGTGTCACCGCCACCGTAATCCGAATTAGATGCGGTTTTTTTGTTAAGCAGCATATTTTCCGACGCTGGTTCTTAGATAAAGGGTATCAAAATCGGTTCATCCATTTATTATACCTAGGTATATAGGGGTAAAAGTGGGAATGAAAAAAACTAAAGTTGTCGAATATACCTAAGTGATATATTAAATGAAAGTGAATCTACCTATTAGTAACAAAAAGTCAAATTTTATCAAAATCGGTTCATCCATTTATTTGATATAGGTATAAAAGTGGTAATAAAAAAATGAATTTTGTCAAATACACTCAAGTGACATATGAAATGAAAGGGCATGACGTGTAAAGTATAATCCATACTAATATTATAAATGCGAAAGTAACTCTGTCTGTCTGTCTGCTACTCAATCACGCCTTAACTATTGAACCAATCTGCATGAAATTTGGTATAGAGATATTTTGATACCCGAGAAAGGACATAGGATAGGTTTTATCCCGGAAATCCCACGGGAACGGGAACTATGCGGGTTTTTCCTTGACTGCGCGGGCGAAGCCGCGGGCGGAAAGCTAGTAACAAATAAAATAGATGAATGAAGGTTGCGTGGACCACAATTCTCATAGCATTGATATCTTCATGACTGCAAGGACGAAGTCGCGGGCAACAGCTAGTAGGAGATAGATACAGTTAAGGCATCGTATAAGTTCTATATGTGATGTTGATTTTATTCAAATGTTTTTTTCAGAAATTAACATCCACCTAATTATCTTGAAGTTAACTTATTAGGGACATGTTATATTAATTTTCATGAATTAACATTGTGTTTCTTAAGCTGTGGTCACTAATGTCTTCTTGTATACATATTTGAGTAGCGGGCGTTAACCTCATTTAGAAATGTAGTCTTGTAACCAAATTTAGCGATAACAGGATTTTAATAAATAGTTTTATTGAACCGATATAAATGGATATCGGAGGTGACATGGGGAGTATAAATTATATTATGTACATGTTGTTAACGGCGATTGGTCACATGACCCAGATGTTCAAAAACTAGTAGAACTAAATAGGTAGATAATAACATATTATTGCTGTTTGTTATTAAAATTAAGATTTATATTTGTTACGATTATTTATTTTACAATCGTTTTCGTGGTATATTAACGATGAATCAAAAAGATTTAAAGGTCGTTACGAATAAATGAAAAGTGTCAAATTTTAGTGGAAACATATTTTGAGTGAAATGTGGGCTCATAAATAATTTATTAGATGTATGTACGTTAATAAGTTTGCGAGGGTCCTGGTTCTTTATTAAACTTTGATTAAATAAATACGTGTTTATAAATTTTATACCAAAACCAAAGACGAGTAAGTTTTTGTAAATTTTATATTGATTAAAAATAATGTAAATTTAAGTATTAAGATAACACGCACAATATATTCTTGTGGCCATAAAAATGTGCGTGTTTGGTAAGTTAAGGCAAGTCAGAATTATGTTTATTTGAGGTCCTACATGATAAAGATAGCGGTATCTGAAAGTGCTGTGAAGGTGTTCTTGCTCATTCTTCGAATGCAACGGGAGACGGGAATTACAGATTCGATTTATAATGAAATGGTATTTTTCTTAAAAAATTGGTTCATTGACCCTAATTCGAACTTAATTTGCTGGACAACCATCTACATTATTACAACAATATACATATGTATTTATGAATTCCTATAAATATATGCTTTAAGATAATAATAACTATTTTAAAAAGACAGTGCTTGTTCATTGTTCAATTATCTACATGTGCCAATACCTCTATTCTAACAAAGGTTACATAATTAATAACTGCAACTTTTATTCCATATTTTATGGCAGTTTCGTAATACGTTAACATCTAGTCCTTAGAATTCCTTAAAATCTCAATTAAATGTAAAATAATTTATGCATTACTTATCAAGGTCTTGAAGCATTACCTCATTAAGTAGTAATATATTATAATACGATACATTTTAATCTACCGTTAAGTGGAACCATCAACCAATTTTTTTTACTTCACTCACAGCCCACGGGCCGGTAAATTTGTACTGATAATTTTCAATTTATTAATTGCTCTGGTCGTCAGGGTTTATATAAATCATTCGCGTTGTTGAATTCTGTCATGCATGAATGTTGATTGGTATCCATACACGTTAAGTATGTTTACTTTAGTAATAATCATGACAATCAAGCTGATCCCGTTAAGTGATTGTCATAACAACGCCAAATGCGTGTAATTAAATTCAGACATCAAGTTTTTATCGCCCATAATTTAGTTAAATGCATTATGAAGGATAACTCGTGAACAGCGTCGACGTATTTTTATTCCATTAAATTAAACCCTTTTTGTAAATCCAACACTACGTTTGTATACCTGGACTAGTCACCTAAAAACTTACTTTCAATACAAAGAAAGTCAGACAATAATTGTTTTGAAACTTTAAAAAACAAACAACGTTTCGCAATAACGGAATTTGTCGAAAGTAAAGATTAGCTCAAAGATAATATAAGCAGGTATTGTAATTCTGAGTATTAACTTGAATAAATGAATAACGATATTTTCAATTTTAAAGTGCTAGGCAGTTTCAGAAGTTGCGATGTAGTTGCACGATATGTTATTTATCTTCACCTCGTTAGCGACATAGTGAGGCTAAATTTGCGAAATACAAATAAAACTATGTTCGATATACAGCCATTTCACTTTTTTTAAACCATTAATAAATTATTTTAATATAAACAGTGTTTTTAAATTGAAATAAAAAACATTTTCGAGCACAATATCTATTATTTTGCTCTCAAGTGTCAACAAAAAGCCTTAAAAATTCTATTTACTGTGAATAACCGAATGAATCAACATAGAAAATGGTTTGAAAGCGCTTTCATATTATTTGCAACAGTTTACAAGTTGCTTGAGTTTCTTAGACATTAGGTATTAATGCTTGTAATATGAAAATATATAAATGCTTTTATACACGCTTGTTTATATTTAGATAATAAAAAATGTTTTAAGATACCTAGCTACAACCCTTAGATGTAAATAGTAGGTAAAACAAATCCTTAGTTATTAAATTTCTTCGAGTTAAACACGTTAAGAGTTCATTAAACTTTTCCGTAAGAATAAATTAACAATTACTTAAGCGAAATGATATTATTTATTCCTCATTAATACGCTTTGTAAACTTGGTACGTAATAGAAGGTTATAAAAAAAATCCGATCTTAAACTTTTAAAAGTAGGTACCTAAATAACTAAAGAAACACAGCATCGAAATTATTATCATTTAAAGCAAATTAAATTTATTATTTATAATTACGCATTTATTGACTGGTTATAAAATGAGACGTCATGGTTTTATGGCTTATATTGAGGCAAATATTCGCAAATTGAATTTTGCAACAAAATGTTTAGATCATTGGTTATGTGCTGCAGGTTAGGTAAACTAAAGCTTATTTCTTGAAGTTTACCATCGTTACTAACTTTCTTACAAGACAAACAATTTTATTATTATATTATTAAAAGTTAGACACTTTTAATAATATATATAATAATAAGCTAGGTGGTGCTTAAGGCAGTGTAACGATTTTTATATATTCTAGTAAAAATAATAATAATTGTTCCGTAAATTTTTATATTGTTTTTGCTATCCTTTTATATCTAATGTTTTTGCATGTAAAAGTTTGCAATGTTGTTTATACAATTTTAATCTGTATTTTCCCGTTGATATCAAGTGAATAACTGCTCATAATGTATTGAATTATAACCGTCATAACCGCACTGCTGTGACCGGTTAATTTGGAGGGTTTTAAGATGACAAAATGAAATTGCAAAGCGTCGCGTAAATTAATAAACAAAATCTGCCTATTTTAATATGAAAATATAAGCAAAATTGGCGATTCATTCAGTTACGTGTACGTGGGATGTTATAATAATGTAGTGTTATTGGTAGGTGGGCTTATTTGTTGTGTTTGGGTAAGCGCGTATAATCAAACTGTCAAATTAATTTCGTTGTAGCATTTGCACATTGCATACATCGTTACTGCAGCTTCAAAGCCTTTAGTGACATTTCGTAAAAGTTTAAGGTCATGTCGAAGTATCATCAATAAATAGAAGGGCTTGTGCCGAAAACATAATCATCATTCACATACGCGGATCTTCATTTCGCTGCAGGTTTCATAGATGATTATAGTATATAATGTTAAATCTTATCTGCTAATATCTGTTAAGACAAAATAATCAATGTTTAAGCAATCAATTTTAAGCAACACAGTATATAGGTACCTACTCTTCAATTTGTCACATTCGCAAATAATACAGTATTGCCTATAAAAAGCCGTTATTAATTTATTAATATGTTAACGGACATATCGTCGCCGTAGAAGAGAAATTAGATAACTAACAAAACTGTTTTTACGAGAAAAAGCTGATTTAGTGTATTTTTTTCACAAAAACCGAAATAAATATTTTACTGTTAACATTTTTACTGTAGGTTTTTTTATATGTTATTAAAGGGTTAGTTATGCATGTTTTTAGTTTATTGTAAACCCGATATCATGTTACCTTAATATTTAAGAAATAATTTAAAAGTTATCTAATTTTGCTCCAACGAGATTTCGGAACTTACATGTAGTTATCTACTTTATTAAGTTAGTTGTTCAGTTTTGTCCGTGTGAGTTAAAGACAATCAGTTTTAAATCGAAATGATAATTAACATTGTTCAATTATTCTTCTGCAAATAAAATATATGAAGAACATTTGTCTAATTTTTTCGGATAATCTAAAGTTTTGAAAATTGAATAAATCTTTGTATATGAATGACTGATAATTACTAAAAAAATACATTCAATAAAAAATAAAAAATAAAACATTTGAAAGTGTGATAATTCATCGTGAAGAAGATCGTGCAGTACCGCATCGTACTCTCCTAAGTGTATCCGATAGAAGACCGATAAGCTGGCCACTCTGCGGCGATGACCGAGGCTCTGGAGTTTTTTGCCACTAGGTCATCGTCGTTTATGAGCCTCTTGACACGCCTCTCTATCGCCTAAGCGCCTCCAGCTGGTACTTGGCGGAACCGTCCCAGAGATGAGAGCAGTATTCCATGCACGATCGGACTTATGCTTGATAAAGGTTGAGCAACTGTCCCGGGCTGAAATACTGTCTCACCTTCGCCAGAGTTCCAAGCTTTTTTGAGGCTACTTGGGCTTTTGATTCTATGAAGGAACCAAAGTTCAGAGTAGGCGTTAAGGTGATACCAAGAAGCTCGAGGTGGCTAGTTATCGGCACGGACACACCTTGGAAATTCGGACTCAGGTGGAATGGACTCCGTTTAGCAGAGAATAGACACGCCTGGGTCTTAGACGCATTGAACTTGACCAGATTGGCATCGCCCCAGTCGGAGACCGCCTGTAAGGACAAGTTCATGCGATCAACCATCGCCTCCCGTAGAGACTGAGTTTGTGCCGTACTGGCTCGCGCGTTGGATACATATCTCTCCACAACAGTGCTATCGTTTGCGTACCCATAGATACCGGGTTTCAGCAGATCGTTGATGTGTAGCAGGAAGAGTGTTGCGGAAAGAACTGATCCCTGAGGTACTCCGGCATTTATAGCCATTTGGTCTTACGAGCAGCCGTCGACGGCCGACGACCGGGTAGAAGCGAAGCGACCGGTCTCTTAAAAAATCTGAGATCCAGGCGCAGAGACCAGCAGGCAGACCGTAGGATGGAAGCTTGCCAATAAGACTATCATGCCAAACCCTATCAAAGGCCTTCGAGATATCAAGGGAGACAGCAAGTGCTTCACCATGATTCTCGATGGCCTCACTCCAGATGTAGGTGGCGTACGCTAGAAGATCCCCAGGTCCGCGGTCCACGGTTTCGGCGGAACCCGTATTGTCGGTCACTGAGGAGGTCGTTCGCTTCTAGGTGTGCCAGGAGCCGGCTGTTCAGTACACGTTCCATAGTCTTACAGAGTATGGACGTGACTGAAATTGGCCTGTAGTTGGAAGGATCGGCACGACTGCATTTTTTGGGCACAGGCCTCACGTTGGCAAGTTTCCATGATTTCGGTACTATTCCAGTCGTCAACGAAAGGCGAAAGAGGCGTGTCAAAACATGAGCAAGTTCAAGCGCACAGGTTTTAAGAACTATGGCTGGAATTCCATCAGGTATAATCGTAAAGTGTGCGCAGGCGATTATTCCATAACTATTACAGATATCAAAAAACTTTATACTGACATTGAAAGTACTATACCTAATGAGTAAAATGACAAAAATGACTTTTTAAAAATAAAACGAGAATTATCCAAAAATGTTACATGAAACGCTCCTATGGGATAATGATCCCTAGCTTGGTCGTTATCTCCAACTTCTCGATTTTCTCTTGCTTCTTCGCTGTCTTTAGCATCTTCATTTTTTTAGATTCTTCATTTTCTCTGCCTTCTTTATTTGCTCTACCTTGTTCGTTTTCTTTCGATTCACCATGCTCCCTTAGTTCCTGAAAGTCTGTTTCACAATCTGTGGTTTCAGCGATCGTACGATCGTAAAAAATAGTGTTTTTTTTTTAAATAATGTACATTGTTCGTTTTTGCCACATCTTTCTTTTTGCATTCTCAGAATTTGCGGCGAGGCGAAAATGATTAACGCTCATTATGCATTTTATTTAACACCTTATGGGTTTATCTTGAAAGTTAATCATTTATTAGTCAGTTATTCAATTTTTCTTCTCAATTTATACTTCCATTATTGAATGTTCATTTTTGTTACAGAACCCTACTTTTTTTTATATCTTACGAACAAAACGAGATTTCAAAGCGAGGGTAAGGTCAAAAGATGCGGCCAACTTTAAACTTTAATATAATGCAAAAAAGTAGATTTTGGAAAAAATGCTAGTTGTTCGATTTCTCTTCTACGGCGACGATATGTTATTACAATTAATATAAATGACTAAAAAATTAAATGTTCCATGAAATTTAAAAGAAACTAATACCTGAAAATAATCTGGAGCAGTAATTTTTAAATGAATATATTTGCCTAGCTTAAGCTCTCAAACCAAACTTAGAAATAAAGTTAAAATATAGACACAGATTTGAACGTAGAGCTTATAAAATAGTTCCTGCTATTTGTCAAAATAGGTCATATAATAATATAGGTTCCTATTTCATGAATACGCCATTTCACGAAGTTCCGTGATCTACGTTTTTATTCGGTAATAATTGAATCTATTTTATATCAAGTATTGTTTGTATGTTTATATATTAAGTGTTTATAATCGTATCCAATCCTATCGTACTTAATATTATAAATTCGAAAGTTTGTGAGGATGGATGTATGTGTATGTATATATGTTTGTTACTCTTTCACGCAAATACTACTGACCCATTACAATTAAATTTAGCACACATATAGAGGGTAAGATGGATTAACACATAGGATAGGTTTTATGCCGGAAATCCCACGGGAACGGGAACTATGCGGGTTTTTCTTTGAAAACGCGGGCGAATTATCTTTTGAAAAGCTTAGAATCAGAAAGCTTTTGGGCATCACACTGACACAACCAAAGTTTTAATTAATTTTATTTAGAAGAGCTCCTTAGAAAAATTCCTAGATACCAACTTGAGAGTTTGATCAAGTAGAATATCACCATTTAAAAAAAATATATCTTTATAACAAAGACCTCTTCATTCAATCGGTCACCCACTCTTTGACACCATAAATAACATAAAATATTCATTTGGAAATTTTGGGTGAAAGATATATTAAGTTATGGATTTTTAAAACAGTGACATAGATTTTAACGTTGAACTTTTGTTAACCTAGTTTTAACTGTTGGTTATATTGAGTTGTGTTCGTATGATTAATTTGATAATAACTTTTATTTTCACATCGCAGTACCTTTACATACAACTATAGATAGTTTAATTTTTTGTGTATCAACTACTTATCTGTACCTATTATGCTCTTAGAAATTATTCGTAAGCTATAAAAGGCAGATATTAGATTGAAAAATTATGTAAATGAATGTAAAGGACCTTATAGAAACTTCATCACTTCATTCTTAACACGTTAGGTGCGAAACAGGGCTTGAAACACCCTGTCCGTGTCTCGACGTTATAGCGGTAGGAAAAAACTTAAACTTCTCTGTCGTGCGGGAGGCATAACTTCCATCTGGTTCAGTGTAGGAAAGTGATAACTATATATCTGAGATGTGCTATTGATTCCTAGTTCAATGGTATACCGACCTTAATACCGGGTTTCTTAGACCTCGTGCCGCACTGAACAATAAAAATTCTAACACAGTGCGGAACGAGGTTGCGAACACCTCGTATCCCGCGCACCTCGTACCGCACCCTAAGCTAGCTTCACCGTTCACGCGGTTAGTGTTGTGCAACGCATTCGAGACTGAGCACGCGACGAAGTACGACTGCTGCCGATTATGTCGAAACGTTGCCGAAAAAAGTTAATCAAGGAGGAAGATGAAGAAAAACCGGGTGGTGAAACTCTAAAATCTGAAATCTGAAAAAATATTATTGCTTGGCCTGTTTTAATGAAAAACATCCATAAGTTTGATAAATAAATACAATTAAATAAAGTCGATATTTCTTTTCCCATCACTAAATTATATGAAAAACTGCTATCGTTCAGTGCGGTATGGGGTACATCAGACCCCACATTTTATTTTACCCATAGAATCTAAACTAACTAATCTAACCACGGGCGACGGTAGATTTAGGTTAATGAACTCATTGTTAATAATAATCACGACAAAAGCCGCACACTTTGTCTTATTTGGCGCCAAAAAAAGGATTTTGATCTCCTACGGGCGGTGGAGTTTAATATGCCTCGTGCCGCCACAATGTCTGGTATAGGACAAAGTTTAAAACGACCCGTAACGCAGTAATGGAAAGTACAGATATATCTGTGCCGCTGGGAACGTGTTAATCTAGGCAGCAATTTGGTATTTCCGGCGATAGCAAAAGCTGTTTTATTTCTTCCCAAATTCAAATAATAGGTTTCAAAACTAATTTATTGCTAAGCCGTGACTAACTGTATGCTTTTTAATTTATATCAATTAAAGCAAGTTCGACTACTAATATTGCGGTTATTAACACCGGCATATATTATTGAAATAATAATAGATTATCAATTTTAATATATTTTTTTGACTATAATAAATAAAAAAGTAGTTCTTGAATTTGTGGCAACTTCCGATGGACATTTGAATCACAAATTCATTACCTACTTATCTATTAAAGAAAATTTTAAACACAGAGATTCTATTTTTCATTTAATTTGGTGTAATTATTATTTCATTATTAATATTATATAGGTACATTTCCATTAATTTTATTGTTGATATTAAAAATTAGAGTAATTAACTGTGTAGTTTGATTGAAAGAAATAGACGAAAGACGGAAAGAAATAATAACGAAAAAATAATATTCTTTAGCTTGTCGTTTTAAATTCACGACTATTGCCTTTGCAACAATGCAACAGAACATATATTTGGAAAGTGATCTTAAAAACTATTTTTATGCACGATGCAATCACGAGGCTCTGAATATTCTAGAAGTAATTGTTTACATACTATTAGACTTATTTAAATAAATACTAAATTTTAAGAACATTACACGGCGAAGATATTTATGAATCCGATGGTAAAACATAGACAACCCTCTATTAGATATAACAAAAAATCTTATGCATTTGTCGAACCAAGAAAACAACCAAATTCCTTAAAGTATTGTAATTATATGTGGATTGGAAAAACCTGTGTTCTTTAGTACCGTTATCTGGCTCAGGTATTATTGGTATGGTTGTATGTCAGCTAATATAAGAAATCGCAAATGTATTAGTGTATTTGTGGAATATGAAATTTATGAAAGGATTTTACCAAAATGTTTATAAATAATAATGAAACGTTTTGTATAAAGAATGCTTCCAAGTGAAAGGAAATATCTCTTGTAGTCTCTTGTCATGTGATATTATTTTTATTCAATTCGACGATGTTCCTTCAAACCGTCTAAATAAATAAAGTGACCGTTTACTCGTAACAAATTGCAATAAATCGTTCAACTATAAGGAAACGAATAATTGGTCAGGATTTGGATATAATTTGCGAGTATTCGTGTACAATTAGAGCCTTTATGTATGAAAACAGATGATAATTAATATCGATTTTATGCATATTGACCAAATTTTTTTATTTGAATATCCGATACAGTGATAATTAATTGTTATAATATGAAGTAACGTTTTTTTCTTTTAATATTCAAGAAGTGGATTTCGTTTAAGATATTGCGTGGATGTTATAGTTTTGTTCATTAAGTATGCATATTAAAAGTATGTAAAATAAACATGTCTTTAAAAAACCTTAGTTTTATTTGAATAAAAAAGCGATAATTCTAGTTAATATGATTTTGTTTGATTCGAGATTCCATTAGCAACTTTCGCGAGGGTATAATCATGTATCTGGCAATATTTAATGTTAACATAATGCTTCTCTTTCTTTTGTACATAAAAAAATATTGACCAACACCAACTAACCAATTACCAACTATCGAAATACATATAGGGCCTATTAAAGAAATCCCCGAAAGATATATAACAGAGCTTTCTGCATTTTTTTCATGAATATTCATAAAACCTGTGACAAGCTCTGTGACTATGAGTAAATAGACCGGGAGATACTGACACAAAATTTCGAGTCATTTGTAACAGGATGGCGGTTCTACAGGGGTCTTAGTACGCAATGACAAAAAGAAAAACGATGGTGTGAACACTGGTACCGGCGGCTTAGTCGCGTGGGCGTTAGTCGAACTCGTCGTAAAAACAGCGAAAGTCAAACGATTTGTAACACAAAAATTTTAGAATTTACCGATAGCCCATAAAAAAGAAGTAGGCGGTAGTGTCATGCCATACTTTTCCGGTGTGACTTACAGCCCGCCATACCGACGCAAATGTGTTGATTTTAAAAAAAACAATTCAACCATTTGTACCAGGCTAACTTTTGCACAGGTAACCATCGTCGTGTAGCCATTTACGAAAATCACCATACCATACTTTTCGGACGATTCCAAATGGTCGCCATACCGCCGAAAATCTGCAAAATTTTTTTTTTTTCGCCAAACTTTTTGTACCAGTATTGCATTTGGATTTTTGGAGAGTATTTGATAAAATGTGACCATTATTATATTTGCCATACTTCTAGTAGGGGGAAAAAGTGCTGCCATACTTCATAAATAAATTTATTATTAATTTATAGAAGTGAAGATTTCTACCACCTAGATCTTTGAAATTTTGTATTTATATTTGTTGAACCTCAAACTTATAGGAAAGATTAATGCCATACTGTTACAAATCGTTCAAAATACGAATAAAATCATACAATAAAAAAAAAATCTTATACACATTCGCCACCTCCCACAGGTATGGCATTATCACACTTCTATTTATAATCATTCAGGAGTTGTTGAAAAAAAAATTTAGGGTGTTACAAATGGTTCGGCGAAAAAAAAAAATTGCAGATTTTCGGCGGTATGGCGACCATTTGGAATCGTCCGAAAAGTATGGCATGGCGATTTTCGTAAATGGCTGCACGACGATGGTTACCTGTGCAAAAGTTAGCCTGGTACAAATGGTTGAATTGTTTTTTTTTAATCAACACATTCGCGTCGGTATGGCGGGCTGTAAGTCACACCGAAAAAGTATGGCATGACACTACCGCCTACTTCTTTTTTATGGGCTATCGGTAAATTCTAAAATTTTTGTGTTACAAATCGTTTGACTTCGCTATTTTTCCGACGAGTTCGACTAACGCCCACGCGACTAAGCCGCCGGTACCAGCGTTCACACCATCGTTTTTCTTTTTGTCATTGCGTACTAAGACCCCTGTAGAACCGCCATCCTGTTACAAATGACTCGAAATTTTGTGTCAGTATCTCCCGGTCTAAAAGTAATCACTTTGTTTAGGTAAATAAATAATGATTGACAAATTCTCAGTCGTTTTCAATTAAACGAATCAAAATATCAATTTTCCGAATAGCCAAATGAAAACGGAACCATTTTTACGTAATATTTATTTATCATTTTCCGCGGCCTTGTAGATTGGTGTGGCAATTTGATTATCACATTTTTGTCGTTTCCATTCCATTTTACGCGATGTATAATTGTTTGTCGCGCTAGTTCTCGGAAGCGTCTTGAGACGTGCAAATTCTTTTTATTGCAGTGACCGCTGATCCTGCACTCGTTAAAACGCAATGAGTTAAAATAAAAATTTGATAATGTATCTAAAGGGAGCAATTAAAATCTGGCACTTTATTGCTTTATGAGTGATAAATAAAAATAAAACCGGCCAAGTGCGAGTCGGACTCGCGCACGAAGGGTTCCGTACTATAGGGGCCCCCCTTAATATTTTACTTTTTTGAATTTTTAGTATTTGTTGTTATAGCGGCAACGGAAATACATCATTTGTGAAAATTTCAGCTTTCTAGCTATCACGGTTTATGATATACAGCCTGGAGACAGACAGACAGACAACGAAGTCTCAGTAATAGAGTCCCGTTTAACCCTTTCGGTACGGAACCCCAAAAACTGACACTTTATTGCTTTATGAGCTATAAATAAAAATAAAATGATTGGAGTACGCGCCGAGTTGTACGTGCATAATATATTTCTTGCCGTGAAGCTCGGGTCGGAAACTAAAATGGAATTTATTGCTTCTGCACGGATGTGCACGTCGCATTGCATGCGATAGGCTTTAAGTTCTAACGTACAGGCTATTGGACAAAGATAAGATGATTATTTTAAATTTATGCATTATATGGATGGTTTTACTAAAACTGTATGTTAAGAATGAAGCGGAGCACAGATAATAAGTAAAAATGTAACTGATTTTCGTAAACTATGCTATTTCTAAATACAGTAGACCCGCGGTATTCCGACAATCGTTTTTCAGGGCCTTGTCGAAGTATTGAATTTGGCGGATTATAGGGTGCTGCCTAGAGATCCCCCTATAATCCGGATGTTTTTACGCAAGAGTACCTTATGTTTTAGGTAGTTTTGATTCAGAGGTACCTAGATACAAATCATGTTTCATTCTGTATTTTGGAATTAAAACAATATCTTCGAGTAGATCATAATAATGGTGGCACGTTTTTTTCTACAGGTTGTATAATGTTAAATCATGCAAGATCGACGTAAAAATGGTCAAAAAATAGGGATTCAGCAATTATACAAGGTGAAAGGTAAGACATTTGAAAAATTTAGACAGGAGCTTCTACTCATGAAACTGAACAACTTTTGTTCTACAACGTTGCTGAATTCGTAGAAAAAAATTTGGACTTTGTATGGAAATCTGTCAGCTGATTAGCGAAGTTTCCTTACAAAGTCCAATTTTTTTTTTTACGAATTCAGCAAAGTTGTAGAACAAAAGTTGTTCAGTTTCATGAGTAGAAGCTCCTGTCTAAATTTTTCAAACGTCTTACCTTTCACCTTGTATACATGTCGGATTACAGGGGGCGACGGATAGGCCAGGGGCCGTTGTAACGCGGGTCTACTGTACATGAAATGTTTAGTTTTTTTATAGTTGTGATTTGATTCATTACAGATTATCGTACATAGACATTATAAGTAAAGTTTCCGCATCTAAACTGCACAATATACCCTTATAATTTTGATTTTTATCGTATGTCTCTATTGAAAAAACGTAATATGACTCAGAATCGTGATTGGCTGAATTGGTCAAGGCAAGTTATCGAAGATGTGGGTTCGTATCCTACATCACGATATTTTTTTTTCTTTGAATGTTAATATTTATGTTTTATTAAATATTGTCATGGTTATGCTTTCATAAAAATTATGTTCAGTATTTCTGTCATATTATTCATACCACCTGTTTTATACAAATTTAAAAAAAAAATCGGTATTAAAATCCGTTGCGTAGTTGCATTGGGGCAGATAGACAAACATCGGGAAGCCACTTTTACATCATGTAGTTATAGTAATTTTATTTGTTCTAGTTCTTCGTTTTTTTTTTAATTGAGAATAGGGAAGCGCTTGACCACAATCTCGCCTGATGTTAAGCTGAGATGTGGTCTAAGATGTAACGTGCTTCCCTATAAGGTACCTGTTCACACTACACTTGAAGTTAGCTTAATGTAGTAGACATAAAGCTACCTTAATATCGGTCATTTGGTGTGTTCAGTGACTGAAAAGAAAGGCGTTGCATC
The DNA here is from genome assembly GCA_907164665.1 of Colias nastes. Taxonomy (NCBI): domain Eukaryota; kingdom Metazoa; phylum Arthropoda; class Insecta; order Lepidoptera; family Pieridae; genus Colias; species Colias nastes. The sequence continues at coordinate 13,469 of CAJQZM010041811.1, read as the reverse complement.
GTGGAGTGCATTTAGGACATTCATTACTGCTCCTCCGCAAGCCCCTCACGTATAACCAGCCACGCAATTTATTGTGTTTCCTTTGTACATTTTCCGACTGTCTCCTTTTAAAGTCTTTATTTATAAATATCAATGGCTGTCGTAAATATGTGTATTGTTAATGCTTTGAATAATCAAAACACGTTCTTTTAATTCGAATTTGGGTTGAAAATTTATTAGAATGTATAGTGGTAAATTGGATTACCGTTGTTTTGATATGTTGTGCATCATAACAATTATAGTGCATAAAGGAAAAAAATGTAGTAGGTACATATTTACATCATTTTTATAATATGAAGAATGCATTGGTTCAGCTTGCAACGTTAATTTATTATCTATTGCCTGTAAAAACATTAGTAAAATATGAAATAATTCCTAATAAAGCACGAAGTGTAAATCAATTTATATAGAATGTGCGAAATTTTTAAAAGACAGCCTTAAAACGACGTCTCATATTTTCAGTAGCTGGTTTCATTATCTTTAATATATGAATTTTGCAGAATAACAGTTAAAATTTATTCTTAAGGGCTTCTATTTGACCTTTTATAGAAACATTTAAAATCTTAATATTACCTAAACATTAATATCACAGATATACCTCGAGTATTATTTATTTGCCTCATGTTGAAACAATCAGATAGAAACGACGTTCGAATAAGTAAAATATCCTTTTGTATAATTTTGAAGACCTTATTTAGCTAATATTCGATCGTCCTGAGCTCAGAGACAATGTTGTCTGTTTGAATGTCTTTAATTATTTTAATGTGTCTATGTGTTGTTTTTTCTTTGCAGTAGTTATGTATTGCAGTTTCATTCATTTTATTTATTGTAGTTTTCACATAGTAAAAAAATATATATGTTCAGGATGTGTACCTACACAATTAAACAAAATAGAATTTGGAACACATCTTGTAAAACGTTCTCTTTGTGGTGTACAGTTTTATTGATCTCTACCTACTAACATGTAATCTAGGATCTGTGTTTGGAAAGCTTATAACTATATGAGCAATTGTAACAAATACATTAATTCAATACCAAATTATAACTATAATATAATATAATATATAAATATATCTTAGGATTTCACTTAAACGTGCCTACACAACATGTCTCCGAAAGATGACTGTTATGATTAGACAAATGCCAACGTAAATTCATGTTTGTGGCTATTCGTAGTAATTTGTTCAGGGAAATAATTTGTAGGTATTTGTTTTACATATTCACAGCACGCTTATGTAATGTTACGTATATGCTACTGGCCGGATTTTAAGTGTATTTCCCCTAATGTTCATGAGTAATTGAAATTTCAATGTTCATGTGAATAGGAGTATGATTTACGTCTTATTATATTCCTCGTGTAAATACCTTACCTTTAAAACAACGAAAGAAATTCATGACTGATAATTCAGCATTGTTACACGGATTCTACAGGAATATTCATTGTGTTCATTGTTTTTAAAAGCATTTTATTTAAGTATTAAGTAATCTGATCTGTTGCGAAAATAATGTTAAGTACTTAATGTAATATATATGTTGTCTCGTAATTCAACACCCATATCAAATACAAAATAATTCAATAAAATATATACATATTTATCTTATGTCCCAGACAGTATTTGTACTAGTAATTGTAAGGCATGCCAGACTTTATAGAGCTTGTATTATACCTACAATTTAATATTAATTATCTTTTGATGTCTAGTTGTATGAACTGGGTAAGAACCTTTGTTTCTTCATTACGTTCATTATTTATTGTAATTCAGTTACTAATATATTTGTTTAAACAATTAATTACATTATTTATTTTGACAATGGAATTGCTAAAGAAAACTCGATAATTTCTAACCACTTCGGCTAATTAATCGTATTTTAATCAGAGTAAAGTTCTTGGTGAGTGTTTACTACCCGAAAATTGAGTAAACACTTGAGTTAACAGTTATTCCTGTCGACTAGAAAGAAAGAAAGAAAGCTAACTCAAACTCATAACTTTTTAATTCATGTAAACTTTAAAACAGCTTGTTAATATACATACATACAATAAATTAAATATAGGAAAATATAACACACCAATTGTAACAATAAAACTAATCTAACATCACTTTAAAATAAAATTCGTAGCGAAACAAAAAGCATCCATGAAAGCTTGCGGGAAAGACGTGAAATAAATAAATACATAGTAGGGCTTGAATTTCCAATCAGTTGACGTAGGTAGTAGTGTAATCAAAATTGAACGGAAAACTTTTACATTAGAACCGAACAATTTATGCCGAAATTGGTTGCAGTTCAACTCTTTAAATTTCTTTAAACTCTTGTATTTCTTTTCTAAATTCAGTTCATATTAATTATTAAAATGTACCTAATCTAAGTTAAATAAATATGTATTAGCCATTTATTTATTAATTTATCTGTTATTATGAAATAAAAACTGTTTTTTAAGTCGCCATTAGGACGAGTTATTTTTATACCATAATTGCAACGGTATTAAAAAAAATGACATTTTAGCTGTGGTTTTTTCAGATAAAAAATATAATTATATGTCCCTTAGATTTAACAAATATAATGATCACATAGACGCGACGGTCGAAATCAATACTTTTTGAAGATAATATTATTATTTTGCCAAAGCTTCATATTTAAATATCAATTGTTCTGTTGGGGTTAGTGCACTTTTGACAAAAAGTGGACTGGTTCTTGTCCCAGGTTTTGGTAGGCGTGTCTGTATCTTTATTAGTGTTTCGACTTTGTTAGCTGTTGTTGTTAGTTGAATCATAGAGTAATTTAAGCGACATTGAACTTGTAAATGTTGGCTATACCTACTTAGTACTTAGATATATATTATGATTTATGAGTAATATACCGTATAATTTCCCATTGTTTTAAGCCAAAGGTAATATATACTTACATAAATTATAAAGTAACACGTGAACTGTTGTAATTTTTATTGTAAGATTTTAAAACATAGACAAGGTTCTATGTGTATAGGTACTAATAATATTTACAAAAACGCAATATTATAAACTTAGGTATTTATAATATGTAAGGTCATATTATAATGTTTAGCTTTATAAGTAAGCTATTTATGTTAACGGTTTAATAAGGTGTAATATCATATAGGTAATAGTTACATGATTCCTCTACAGCTATTTCAACATCTCAAAGACAGGTTGTAATAGTAAGTTTACTATCGTATTGTATGAGTAGGTATACTCATTTAATAAAATATACGCAAAGAAAATCTGTGACAAACTTAATTGAACAATAATATAATATTTTTTAAGACGTTTTATTGATATTCTTAAAACACTTGTCAACAATTGAAATACACCAAAATATAAATGGAAATGGTAGTTAAATATGGTTGTAAATTATATTTTATGAACAGACGTCTCATCTGATTTTATGTATATTTGACAATAAAATACTTTTACAAGCTGTTATGATTGTAAAGTGGAGAGCTTTTAGCTGATTTTGGTCGTATTCAAATTGTTTTCTTTATTTGTATGTAGACATGCATGTAAAAAAATGGACCACAATAATGATAAAAGCACAAAGCCAGAGTCTAGCGATTGTGTCTAACTGTGTTATCCTTTAGAAACATAATACCTATTGTATCACTAGCTTTCTATTAGTCGTATTTTCAAACGCCCTCAATAAAAAGGAAGAAAGTTCTCAATTCGACTGTTTTTTTAGACTTGCAACCTCAGAGCTTTCAACTGTGTGCATTGATTTTAATTCGATTTTTGATCTGATAATTTTTTTATCTAGTTATGAAAATTTCAGTGTTTTGATTAAAATTAATTATAAAATATATGAAAAATAATGAGCCATACACAAAAACAAATATCATCAGAGTAGTACCTAGTCGTTTATTAGGTACATAGGTAATATCATATTGCGCGTTCAAATAAACAATCTCTCCAGCGATATATTATAACATTTTAATAATAAAGTGCAACAGTAAAAAACAAATTATACCAGAATAGTCATTTATTATATTTTATATTTATCCCGTCTGAGCAAAATTTCAATGGAAAAATATGAAAATGCTTAATATAATATCAGCACGTGCTTCTCAATTTAGCGTTATTTCTGTATTTTTTTTTTTCATTTGAATGACATCTAATAAAACCTTCATAGAAATTATCTCTGAGCTTATAATAATATGGGTTTATTTAGTGTTTAAGGCAATTTAGGTTTATTTAATAGCTTTATTGTCGATAATTATTACAATAATTAAAAGTTTGTGTTTCGCGCGGATTCTCCCACGGCTTAACCCGCGTGCAAAATCAAGTATTTCTATAGCTCATGTGATAGAAATCTTAGCTCTTATATATAATCTATATTTCTGTAAAGTTTCATCCAAATCCGTCGAGTAGTTTTTACGTGAAAGAGTTATAAATACCATACATCCATCTATACTTACAAATTTTCGCGTTTATAATAATATAAGTATGGCATTAGTATCTATGTTGATAGCGATCGATTTAGCAGGTGTATAATATCGATTATCGATCATAAGACAAGAAGACAAAAAATGCGGAGGCGTATGAATAGTTATATCATGATTACCGTTGTTGAAATTATAAACGTTTTTATTTGATATTCTAAAGGTTTTCTTTAGAGCAGAAACTTAATGTAGGTATAACAAGTTACAGCTACGTTCTTAGCATTCTAATGAAGAAAAAGGAAGACACTTACAAAAAATCATTTTTTTTTTTACTTTTTAGACTTTGACATTCCGATCAGAACAAAATGTTAGCTATTATTTTGTTGATATTCAAAAATATATTGTGTAAAAAAATCACGTTCAGTAAGAGGCATACTTTTTTTAATCCATCATTTCAGTTTTAGCACACCTTCGATCTTAATCTTGCTCCGCGCCTGTGAAACACCGTCGTAATAAATAATAATGTCATTATAAAAATGCTTATCAAAATAACTGTAAAACGGGTTCGCCAAAATAGTAAAGGCGCGTGACAATAGTTTAGCGATGTAATAAAATCGACGTTATGCGGTTTTTCTCCATCTACCGGCAACATTAAGGACGGATAATTAATACAAACTAGGTAGGTACAAAATATGAAGTAAGGAAAGTACGATAGTAGCACAAAATACTTAATAGTAGCTAACGCTAATAGTAATTTTATACGCGTTATATCTACTATCTACGATTTTCTAAAAAAGTAAAGTTACGAGAAATTTTACTGTTTTCGTCAGAATGTTTCATGGTCATATTTATCCCATATCTTTCTCATCATATTCATTAGTTTTGTGAGTGTATGATTAACAAACATTTGGTTGTATAATTAACATACATAGGTAAGTGTGTCAGTTTTTGTATACAATTCTAAAATGAATAGATAGGAAAAACCTCTAATATAAGTGAGGAATTTTTATGTTTATGAAGAAGGACCATGAATGTTAATACACTGTTACCGATTTTAGCATTCTAGGCAGATATTGTAAATTATCTTGATCTTTTTTACGGTACATTTATGAGTAAATGGAGGTGTTTCTTAAGTGAGTGTTTATAAAGGGAATGATAAACGAAATCTGTTGAATAATTTGCAGCTTATTGTCGTTTTATTTTGGCCAAGGTAGGAATGAAAATAACTCGAAATGTAGATAGTTTTTTTTATTTTATTTAAAGTAAAAATTAGTTCACAATAGGACAGTTTTTTTTGACACATATCACAATATAACAAAAAATACGGATATTTACTCAAGTCACTAGACTTTGATTCAGGAGGCAACTGTATATAAGAATGATTGATACCTATTTCAAATTAAAACAGTGTTGCTCTATAAGTTTTTAACATTAGTCTTCTTTCCAAATATCTGAAATTATCGCCAAATTTAAATTAGGTGCTATCACCGCTGCAACCAACGGGATAAGAGATTTAAAATGCAAATTAGCCGCAATCCTTTAAAAGATAATCATAAATAAGACAAAATTAGTTTCTCTTGTAAATAAGTTAATATTGAAACCAGCCAGATCCCGTTTTGTGTGTGGAATATTCTACGTCACCTTTGCCACCTACTTGGTCCAATGTTAGCTAAATCACATAATTTTATTCGCTTGTCCGATTATATCTTAGGGACGACCATAAAGAGGACAATACCCTTAAACAGTCATCCACGAGTTGGAGTTTTGGCAAGTTGTAGTAAATAATGACCCGGGCTTGGTCATATATGTGGTTAACTAATTGCTCTCGGAGAAATATTGTTAAGTTGTCGTACGTAAAAGCCAAATAATCACAATTATGCGGTGTATAATATACAATGTATTGGAAAATCTGAATGTGATAATATATTCACTTTAACGCTTTACAAATATGATGCAAGGGTAATAACAGTTAGCATGCAAGATTTATGATCTGATGCAAGCAACATTAATCATGAAAATGTAAATATTTACTATCAGTATGTTTTTCTATTTACCTACACATTTTGAATTCATTTACCGTATTTTTTGGGAAAATAAAAAGCGGATTAAAAAAATATATTTATTGTCATTTACATATAAAAAATTTCTCTTTAAAATTCATACACTTCTAAATCGGGTTCGGAGTCGTCATCGGTTCCGTCTTCTAAATGTATAATTTTTTCTACATTTTCATTAAACGTTACAACAGATTTCCGTCTGGCACGCTGCTTTTCACCAAATTCATCATCATCCTCTGATTCATCTACATTGTCTTTTAACTTATCAATAGATTGGATGACAATGGGACCATCAGGATTCGTCGTTGATATATTAACGATTGTGTCGTTTGGAAGTTCATAAGAAACAGTTTTGGAAGTCTGCTTCTCTTCGGGCACTGGTTCCACAATCACTTCATTGACTCCTTTTTCAGGTGAATCAAGTAGCTCTTCAAGGCTTTTCCCTCTTCTTTTCATATCTTCTATATTGTTCTGAGATATTGTAACTAAATCAGGTGTCCCAACTTGAATATTGTCTGGCGGTATTGTAATAAAATCAGGTTTATCAACTTCAATGTTCTCTGGCGGTATTGTAATAAAATCAGGTTTTTCAACTGCAATAGACTCATTTCGAGATGCTAAACTGTTTTGATCGCTAAAATGGTCATAATGTGGCTTCCTTCTCCTGAAATTGAAATTAAACGCACTATTTTAGTAAAAAAAGAAATAATAATAAGATTACTCTCAGCTTATTCTCAATACAATTAAGTATTGTGCGAAAATATACAAATTTTAGGTAAAATACTAATAAGAATATGTATATAATTACCATCTGAGATAACCCAATACAGCAATAGCTATAAGGATGATGAATAATGCGACAGATAGAGCTATGGTGGCCGCCAACAAGCCTGTTTCACGAGCTGGAACAGGACATATCTGGAGACCTTCTAGATAATCTTCCAGCGATAGAACTTGCGCTAGGCCGACCGTCACCACATTATTGTTATTGAGATCTCTGTAAATATAGTTGTATATTGTAAAAGTTGTATATTTTAATAAAAGTGATCTCATCAAAGTTAATCAAAATTTATTTTACTAAACAACTATGTATTATAAAATTATGTAAGATTTAGCTAATCAATTTTTTTGCTATGACTTCCTGTGACACAGGAAATGTTTATGCATAATAAGAGTCACAAAGCACATCCAAAGAAGCTATAATATTAGGATTTTTTTCTTGCCTTGTTAATTGCGTGACATCAATAGGTTGACTGTTTCTCAGACCATAAATATAAAGTCTGAGTAGTGCCCCTGTTGTATCAATTTCACGTAGTTTTCTAGATTTTTCCTTCGTCCCTTGCAACATAATATGTCCATAACGACGAAGACTGTCCTCCTCATTGCTTTCAGGCACAACAGTTGACTTGAGAGCTTTAATTTCATATCCTACAGCAGTAGTCAGATTATCCAATATTTTACTCTCATCATCAACAAAAGCATTCCGAACAGATACAACTGCTATGTGATTTGTATCTAATAATTTCACCTGTAAAGATAAACATTTAAAACTGTTAACGAAATAATTTACACCACGAACAAAAGCTTATGTGCAGTCTACAAATATATGCCAAAGGCGTTGTACAACGGCAGTAAACAAATATTATTACTATATTATGTAAACGGTTAAGGTCAACTGCTTAAACCTCAGTAAACAATATACTTTAGTTATTTTTAAATAAAGTTTTCAACTTCTTTACATTTTGAGGTCGAGTACCGTTGCTTTTATGAGTGAACTTTTTAAAAAATACTCCTGTTATCCAAATCTTCTTTCCATTAAAAATATTTTAGGTTAAAAGTGATACTAAATATCAGAGCAATTATTATTTTTTTAAAGTTATGTAAATTAATCTGTTTAGTGGATTTATTGAACTACCGACGCGGACGTAAGGAATTATGTTTTAAGTCTCGTTTGACCACTTTTGGTATTAGTCACGGATTACTGTTTAATATTTTCTTGTAGCATGTTGATGATTTAATTTTATTCTGTGGTAGAAAGCAGAAGCTTGTAAATTTACACGTGGAAATTTTGCGAATGTAGTTGAACCGTTGCTAATTTGAATACCGACAAAATATGTGGAAAAAACATAGTCATATCTATTACAATAACAGATGATATCTTATGTACGTGCCGCTAGTTTTTGGTGCTTTTTGATAAGCCTAACAGTAAATTTATATCTTAGGAATAAACAAACAGGATATAACAAAAGCGTCACCACAGAACACTCCCATTCAAAACCAGTGGGACTGGTTTACTGCAGTCGCTATTTTTTATTAATTCGTCATTGTTTTTCTTTATTTGAGATTTACTTAAATACATAGAAATACAGAAGATTTTATAAACGTAGAGGCATTCGTTTTTATATAAAAACTTGAAAGCTAAGAAAATGTTATTAGATATAATTAATTGGGACAGAACCTTTGATGTCATAAAAGTTAATCCAAAGCAGAATTACCCGAGTTGGATATTACCTTTGCCTAGAGGAGCTAATTAAATTCATTGTATAATACATAAATTACCAATTAGTTAAAGCAAAACGAAGAGGGTAACAAAATCAACGATTAAAATATGTATTTTCCAATATATCTTTAAATTATAGGACTGGGCGAGCAAACAGAATTAAATGTAGCAATAAGAATTTGATATTACGACCCATCATTTTAAGTACTATAACCAGGCTTGTTTTGCTTATCAGTCAATTAAAATAACAAATAAAGGTATAAGAAAAAAAATACCTACAATAAAATGGGCTGGGCAATTATAGTCGGTGACTTTATCAGCGTCTCATGATACTGGTCCTAAGTATTAACATGGTGACAAAGCGACGAGTGTTATTAGAGTATTCAAGTGTTCTATTTATATTTCTATTTCTATTCCAAAACTTTATAAAAATAGAATTATCAAAATCGGTCCACCCGTTCACGCGTAGTGCCGTGACTAAGGGAAATAGGGATTCATTTTTATATATAGAGATTATACTATAACTCATGGAACAACAGTATAAAGCTTACCAAAAGTTCAATCGAGCCGGTAAGTCCTCTACCATTCCTATCGGTGGCTTTAACAATGATGCGTGTGTTGTCTTCAAGGTTTGCAGGGTTCCGTACATGCACTGAGCCGGTGCCTGGTGACACAACTATATTGCTATCTGAACTCCAGTATAATAATTCGGCATTTTCACCTATATCCGCGTCGGTTGCCTGTAATAAAATATACATGAGAAAAGTGCATTTGTAACTATAATAGATATTTCATTGCAAAGATAAGATCCATGTCTTTGTTTCGTTTGATTTTACGCAGGTTATGTTAAGTATACATTTATTCGTATAATAAATACTATTTAATATGTTCAATTAATTAATAGTTGTTAATATGTATATTGTATAATTGTAAATTCGATATGCGCGATAAGAATAGATAATGCATAATCATTCAAGAATTTAGCATTCAAGATATAACATATAGGTAATAAAATTATAAATATTATGGTTTTTCAATAAAAATGTTTTGATGTAAAACAGAATTTTTTATTGTTCTATTTTTATAATCCAATTAAACAATGTGCGGCCATTATTGAAATTCCATTTTCTTCGCAGACAGGCGACACGAATTCAGCTGAAAGTGTCGGGTCCTGTCGCCTACATAACTATTCGGTTTTTATATAAATCTCTACCAAACACTTGTTTATTTTAACTGAAGAATGGGTACTTTAGTTGTAGGCCTTTTTATTGAAGTGGGTGGTTTGTAATTGTAATTAAGGGCCCTTAGTAGGTGAAAATGGCAAAATGGACTGTTATCTATGAGCTATAATTGAAAATATTGAAGTTTTTTCGCACTGAAATTTCTAATATGTATTACAGAACGTATGTGTGATGGGATGACTGTTTCCAAAATACGATTGGAAAAATTTTGCTCGATAAAAAAAATCCTGAAGTTACCTCTAAAATATCATATAAATGCTCATTTCAACCGTATTTTACGATAATAATTCGTATAAAATCACAAATACATAGGTATTTACCTTCTCGATTTCGTGACTGTTTTAGATTTAGAAAATACTAAATATTTTCATTCACCTTTTGATAAAAATGTGAATGGCGCTTACGATTTTTAGTTTCGAGCACGTTGATTCCATACTAAACGCGGACCACCTCACCCCTTACCTCAAGCGCGAATAGCTGAATTTTCGCTGACCGCCTAACCCCCCTTAATATTTTTGGTTAGTTTTAGTACCACGTTCGGATAAAATGCTGTATTGTAATCCTTAAAGTAAAATATACAACAATATTTATAATCATTTTACTAAAAACGTACGTTTAAAATAGTGAATAGCAGCAAAGTTAAGAAAACTAATGAATTGCATTATGTATTTACATTTTGATTTATTTAGACATTATTTTAGATGTAGGTATCTAATTAATTTGTTCTAGGTAATAAAGCTTTGTAATCATGTTATATGTCAATAAATGAGAATAAAATTACTATTTTTGTTTTAGGCTCTAACATTATATACAATTAACGTTATTTTTATTAAAAGATACGTATTTTTTTCAAACACAAATGCGTTTTTTCAGTCGGCAAACAATGAATTTTTTGAGACAAGTCTTTATAAGTCATAATCCTTTTATGCTATTTCACCTATGTCTAGCTTTACGTGTCTGCCTTATATAAACCAGACAATCGTTTGAAAGACTTTATCAAAATTACAAAATAGCAGCGATAAACAATAGACAGTATTTCAGAAAACGCATTCACCTACTGACCGTATCACCTTCATTGACTAAATAAGGAGCTAAGCTTTCATAATCCAACCCCAATATATAGTTTGCGTTGTATAAGACTAGATTATGCATTAAAATGTAATTATTTAAAAGTTTACATTTCTTTTAAGCCAATATAGAGTTTGCCACGTAATATCATCGATAACTCCTGCTATAATATGAATGCGATAGTTTGTATGTTTGTTTGTTACTACTTCACGCAAAAACTGCTGAAACGATTTTCATGAAATTTGGCACACACATAGAGGGTAACTTGGATTAACACATAGGATAGTTTTAATCCCGAACATCTTACGGGAACGGGAACTATGCGGGTTTTCCTCATAGTACGCGAAATGCTGAGGCGAAAGGCTAATTTCATATAAATTTAATTTACTATTTGTGTTTAGTTTAATTATGTGGTTTGAGGTTGCTCATTATCTTTGAATTGAATTACATGTTTATTTATGAATTAATTATTCTACGGTTTTGTTCGCATCCAAACCAGTGAGTCTTTTTAATTTTACGGTTTAAAAATATATATTTGAACCTTAATTTGAACATATATATTTATATCGCATCTCTTTTCATTTAACGGAATAGTGAAACAAAGGAAAACTCAATTAACAAACGTGTATCTTATTACATATTCATTTAATAATTCCCTGTATTATAATTTTACAGGATAAGAGGCTCATTGGATATCCAATGATACGAGGGAATTTTATATATAACAAACGTATTATTATTTCTTATAAAATAATATTGTACTTAAATTAAATTTTGGTGGCCATATAATTTTAGATAATAATATGTTACAGTAGTGATGTAACATAGCCTAAAAAGGTGTGTCAATATTTGTATTGTACGCAAATATGTTAAAACCTTATGCAGTAAGCGACAATAAAATATTTTTAGAGTGTAATTGACAATTGGTGTTGACCTAATCAATAAAAAACTATAAGGATATAGGATAAATATGTGAGCACGAATGTTTTTTCTGCAATGCAATGGCATGAGTCATCGTTTGTTTTAAAAAAACACGCTGTTAATGATGAGTTCGTCGCTTTTATTAATGTATGTTGATTTTATGAAAATTAAATACAAGTATCATTCATATCATTCAATTTCTTGTAATACAAGACAAGCTGCGCACCGCGGTTTCACCCGCGTGGCTCCACTCCTGTTGGTCTTAGCGTGATATAGCCTATAGCCTATAGCCTTCCTCGATAAATGTGCTATCTAACACCAAAATATTTTTTTCAAATCGAAACAGTAGTTCTTGAGATTAGCGCGTTCAAACAAACAAACTCTTCAGCTTTACAATATTAGTATAGATAATATAATATAAAATATAAAATAAATAAGTATCAGTTATAGGTGTGGACTGTCGTAGGCTGAAGTCTGATTTGTTTTCTATTTGTAGGAGTAACTCATAACTCTGATTATTTTAAAGATTAGGTACTTCCAGTAGGGTTCAAAGTTCACAATATATTGCTTTCTTATTGTATTGTCTATTTTTATCCTAGTAGGACAACCTACGCGTATGTTAGGCTATTTTCCGATAATTTTATTAGTTGCAAAATGTACTTGAACACGGTCAATAAAATTTAATCGAAAAAAAAATGTGTTTTCACATGTCACATTATATGCATAAACTCAAAAAGTTACAGTCATGGCTTACATGGGCAACTAGCCCATGTAAGCCATGGTGGCGCGTGCAAATCCGCCTTGTACCTAGTAAGTAATATAGTATTTTATATTTTATTTTCTACTAGCTTTCCGCCTGCGGCTTCGCCCGCGTTTTCAAAGAAAAACCCGCATAGTTCCCGTTCCCGTGGGATTTCCTGAATAAAACCTAGCCTATGTTGCTCAGTGAAGCTTTCTAATTGTGAAAGAATTTTTGAAATCGGTCCAGTAGTTTATGCGTGAAAACCATACATACATACATAATTACACACCTTTCCTCTTTATAATATTAGTATATTATTACCGCGAAGCGCGTCGAACGCGGCAACTGATACACAAAAATAATCCTTATGGCATGATTCTGTATTCACGCGCGATGACTTATAGCGTATTTCATGTATAACTTTGGTGTTTCTACACCGATTTATATGATTCTTTTTTTATTGAATCGGTAATAATGTTAACTTTTTTTAATTAGGGATGAGTGAGAGTGTTGT
>CAJQZM010041810.1:0-32698 GCA_907164665.1 Colias nastes | reverse complement strand
AAAGTGTACCCCTCAGGAGTACATAGTTTATATAATTTAACTCCATATTTATGAGATTTATTTTTGATGTATTGGCGAAAAATTAGTCTTCCGCGCCAGGGAATCATTGATTCGTCTATCACGATACAATTTCCTGGAGTTAAAATATCTCTAAAACGATTATTTAACATATCAAGTATTTTTCGAATTTTGTAGAGTCTATCTCCAGTATCATTCCTTTCATCGCTGAAATGCCAAAACTTTAGAAGCAAGATAAATCTGTCTCTTCCCATGAGAGAGCATATATATTCATTTCTGTAAATGGATTTCTTTGACCAATAATCGTGAAAATGAGGAACCTTATTTAAGCCCATCGTAAGTATAACACTGAAAAACTGACGCATTTCATTTGCATCTGTAGGTTTCCAAGCTTTAGAGCGTGATTTTGCGGTAATTTCTTTGTCAAATAAATATTTATCAGCATATTTATTAGTTTCTTCTACTATTTTATCAATAATATCGTCAGTTACAAACAAACTATAAATATCGACGGGCAATTTATCACGAATAGGTACATTTGTCACGCTATCAAGTATACTCTCTTCGAAGCTCAATACGTCATTGTCGGGAATGTCAATCCAATCTTTATCACCCTCAAGCTCTCCACCCTCACTATTTTTTGGACTGGATATCGTATTCTGAAGCACACTAAATCTTTTTCCTGTACATGGGCTGACATATATATTTTTATTACTTAACTGCGTGCTCTCCAACGTAGAAAGGTTCATCGTTTTCTTTCGAGGTACGTCAAATATTTCATAATCAGTATCACTGTCATTATTAGCCAACGGGGGGAAAATTTGAACATTTTTCAAATTTTTTATTTTACTGGACGATGCAGCAGTATATCCGGCTTTGTTTTTTTGTCAGAAATCTCACCAAAATATATAGATTTTTTACACTTTTTTTTAAAAGAACTCATTCTTTATCAAAAATAATCAACACGTAGGTATATACGCGAGTGTTATTTCCAAAAAGTGCGCGCGAGCTCCCTCGTCGATGCTAGGACAACACTAAACCAAGTCACGCAGCGCCCGCGCCACCTACCCTCCCTCTCTTGCGTCTACGAGGCGTACGATTCCACGAGTACCGACATATCTCCTAACGCAAGGAATGAATATAATAACAGTACTGTGCGTTAGGGACCTAATTCATCTCTAATCTCTTTCTTTTTTAATGTCCTTGAATTCAGCTTTAAGTAGGAAGCAAATATGTATATTTGTCTTACGCATACATAAAGAACTTTACAAGTTAGATCCTCCCGCAAGGAGTGAAATAACACGATTATATTCAACGCACAAAACAAAAGTCCTGCAAGGGATCTGATAGATCTCGTAATGCAGCGAACGTGTTAACCAACGTACTGAATAGATTTTAACACTTAAATCTTTCTGTAATGGGCAAGTAAAACAATAGCGAGTCGGTTCTGGCACTCGCCGGCCGCTGCCGCGGCACGCTCGCTTCGCTCGCTCGGCTCGTACGTGAGGGTCGCAGTTCAAACCTAACCTAACCTACTGGGTCGAATTTGACACTTAAACCTTTCTGTAATGGGCAAGTAAAACTCGCTATTGTTTTACTTGCCCATTACAGAAAGATTTAAGTGTTAAAATCTATTCAGTACGTTGGTTAAAACCTATATTGACTGAATGTCTGCTCTTTAAATCAGTCAATAAGGTTATTGACTAAGGGTGTCGGTCAATAACCTTATTAAGGGCCCTTAGTAGGTGAAAACGGCAAAATGGACTGTTTTCTATGAGCTATAATTGAAGATATTGAAGTTTTTTCGCACTGAAATTTCTAATATACATTACAGAACGTATGTGTGATGGGATGACTGTTTCCAAAACACGATTGGAAAAATTTTGCTCGATAAAAAAAATCCTGAAGTTACCTCTAAAATATCATATAAATGCTCATTGCACCCGTATTATACGATAATAATTCGTATAAAATCACAAATACATAGGTATTTACCTTCTCGATTTCGTGACTGTTTTAGATTTAGAAAATACTTTTAATATTTTCATTCCATTTTTGATAAAAATGTGAATGGCGCTTACGATTTTTATTTTCGAGCACGTTGATTCCATACTAAACGCGGACCCCCTCACTCCTTACCTCAGGCCCGAATAGCTGAATTTTCGCTGACCGCCTAACACCCCTTAACTGATTTTGTCAGATAAAATCAGTCAATAAGGATATTAACCGACGCCCTTAGTTACCTTAATAACCGTCAATAAGGATATTGACTGGTTCAGGGTTTTGACTGTAGCATATACAAAGATTATTAGATACATACATAAATATATTTTGATCTGACATCTCATGACTAAATAATTGACTTACAAATTGCTCTACTCATATTAAACCCTGCATTATATTACGCTGCTTTAGGTATATTCTAGGTTCATACATTTTCTCGTTATTATATAAAATTTAATATAAACAGCTGTATAATATTAATAAATGGAATGTTAAAAAAAATTCACAACTTAGTCTACAATAGGTATATGATATAAAATATATTGTCAATAGCACCTTAGAAAACAACTAGTTATTAACAAACAATTTACAAGATTATTTTTCCGAACCAAATATCGACCAATAGAATTGCACCATTCGACGTCACGTGGTACAACCTACATGGTATTATACTGATAATTTTTTGAAAATTTTCTCTGGTCGTTGCCGTCAAACTGACAGGTTCAATTCAATTGTGAAATTATTGGCCGACATTTGGGACGGAAAAATAATCTCCCGAATACCACACGAGCTTCAAAATTATCTGGCATTTCCCTCAAGGTTCCCTGCAAACAAATAAAGTCGTCAAGTTTTTCAGGAAAAATCACTCGCGCTTCGCGCTCGTGATTTTTTAACCTTGACTAAAAACTTGACTCCTTCATTTGTTTGCAACGAACCTATCGGAAAATACCCGATAATTTTGAAGCTCTTGTGGAAAAAAATAAGTGAATATTTTTTGACAGTCATCTTTTATTATCATAAAAAACGCAATAAGACGACAAGTGGACATTATGGATAAAAATGTATAAATATACTTTAAAACTCCCAAAACTATATCTTATTCATCTGTTATCTATAAAATAATGACAATACAAAATATGATTTATTAAGAAATTAGCACAATTTTATAAAATCTAGAATTCTCTCGTTATCTCGAGGTCATATTATTTTTTTGAAAATTTTGTGGATTACAATGAAGTTATCTACATTATTAGAAGCTCGTCAACATTACATTACAATAGTGATTAACTGAATCTGGTGTGATCTGTATGGTTACAAAAATATCATCTATAAAGGCACTGCATCTAAGTTCTAAAACACCACAAGTCCGTTCCTTTTCACGCAGAAACGTTCCCTACAAATAACTTTTAAAAGCAATTCCGAGTAACAATTACAATATTTCCTAAAATAACACGCTTTAATAACATCATGAAACTATTGTATTGTCTCTCCTTAAGTATACAAAGATTTAACTCTCCGTTAAAGTCAAAATCGAGTGTAATGGACCCTCTTCACAATGGACAGCGTTGGGCGAAAATACACGATAGTGTAATGTAAATGTCTATGATCGGCCGTCATTGTAAATGTTCATTTATAATCGCCAAACAGCGGCAAACTTCGACGATCATTTGTTGGGCAAACGCTGCCCATTGTGAAGAGGCCCATAAGAGAGTGATTACAAGCACATAAACATTGCACCGGTAGTGGCTAATAAATGCGTGTTGAATAGAGCCCAATGCTAGCTATGGTTGTGCATCCCATACGCCCTGACGATGATCCCGTCGACCGTGGTGAGGGTCGCCACGCAGGAGTGCCTCCGTTTCTTACCGCACACCCACCTCACGCGGACGCCGGACGTCCTCTCGCGGATAAAGTTGAAACCTTCGTGGATTATCATGGGATTGCCGCGGCGGGATATGACGATCTGGAAACCTAAAAGTACTTGGCTAATTACTGATCTTGAAGTGAAATTATTGACTATACATTATATGTCCTTATTTAATTGGCATTTAGAGTACTTATTCACAGAAAAACAATTTGTGTAATAATGTTTGTTTCGCTATAAGCTTGTCCTGTATTTCTGTTTCTTATCATAAGATGACAATTATAATTTTCCAATATTTTAATATTTTTCACATTACCCCCCTGGACCTTTCAAGTTTTGTATTTTAAATAAATTTATTCTTTACTTTAAAAACATTTAGGTATTTTTACATTGAAATATCTGTAGAGTTATAAATGGCTAATTTCACGATGTACCTTAAAAGTTGCAAGTTCTCATTCAACATTATACATAACACACTAATAATTCATACAAGTCCTTCGAGCTAGAAACCAAACTAAAATCAAAACCACGCTCTTAAAATACACGTGCCGCCATCTATCCAAATTCTGAAGCGTTTTTTCGTCGCCGATACAGTTTCAACATCTTACAGCGCTATGGTTCGCCGACCGTCGCTCGAGGGCGCTGTTTTCCATTTCCACCAAAACCCATAAAAGTTCATCTCAAATCTCTATACTATACTACATCTTAGTTACAATTCCTTCATACAGAACGTAGTTTTAACAATTCATAATGTATTATAACAATCTGTAGATTGTTTAGAGGGGTACAAAGATACTCATATCAACGTAAATCGACTTAATTATTCATGGTGTTTGTAGGTCGATTTTCCACGTCATCTTAATGAAACAAGTGAGTATGTGGAACAAGAAGTAACGGATCTCTTGATGTGAATGCCTCGGTACTAATAACTCGCCGGCATTCTCATGGAACGATACACACGGTTTTGCTATTTGAATAATTTCTGTCAAACGAACATCACTACATAGCATAAAACACAGTCGCTTTCTCTGTCCCTATGTCCCAATGTATGCTTAAATCTTTAAACTATCCAACGGATTTTGATGCGGTTTTTTTTAATAGATAGAGTGATTCAAGAGGAAAGTTGTAGTATATAATTTATTAGGTTTTAAACAAAGCGGGCGAAGCCGAGGGCGGAAAGCTAGTTGTTACTAAGTCCCTTTAATACTCTTGAGTTTTGCTATTGATTCCATATTAAATAAATCTCTTAAACCATAGGTATTTATTCATCAACCGTTACATAAGCGTCAGTTATAATTTAACCTTTGTTACATAATGAATGAACCTTTCAAACCCCTTACAGAAAAGCTTAATTTCAAAATCTTTACAAGTACATATTACTTTTTAAATGAAATTCAAATTATGTCAATATAATTGTCCAAACTGTAACATCAAAGTCATAAATAGAATATTTTCTACGTCCTACACGTCTTTTGTAGACAAAGAAACATTTTAATTTCCAACATTTTTCGAATAAACTCAATTATATTGTTTACGATTATGAGACTATTAAGTTGTTATTGCTGATGTTTAACATAGCTCCAGGGTCTATTTATATATCTTATATCTTATAATATATATATATATCTTATATCTTATATATAAAATTCTCGTGTCACAATGTTAGTCTGCATACTCCTCCGAAACGGGTGGACCGATTCTCATGAAATTTTCTGTGCATATCGGGTAAGTCTGAGAATCGGCCAACATCTATTTTTCATATATACCACGGGCGAAGCCGGGGCGGGCCGCTAGTTTATATATAAAAATGAATCGCAAAATGTGTTGGTAAGCGCATAACTCGAGAACGGCTGAACCGATTTCGATAATTCTTTTTTTATTATATTCCTTGGAGTACGAGGATGGTTCTTATGTAGAGAAAACGTAAACATGTACCACGGGCGAAGCCGGGGCGGACCGCTAGTTTTAAATAATAATCATGGAAATATTGTGATGCTATTAAAAATGTTATATTTGATTTCTAAATGAGACGCAAAAAATATGATAACAAACGTTTGAACAGAATAAAAATATCTGTAAAAGAATAAGTCTACTTAGTTTAGTATTTACTTAAAGCAGTCATTAGGTACGTCACAGGTACTTAAAATGTACCAACTATTTAGAATTTACAAAATTTTTGAATGACTGTAACTATACAATATAAACCGGGCTAGTCATAGTCAAATATTATTTTCTAAAGAACTCCAAAAAAATGACTCCAAGGCATTCTTATTATCATCAACCTTAAATCTGCAAAAAATCAAATACCCCATATAGCTAGAATTCAACTTACAAAAATAATGAATAGCCCAATTGTAACCATGTTTCGGATGCAGTATTTAAATTTCAATAGCATCATACACCTAAGGCTACGTAGGTAAAAACTAAAAGTCCCTTCAATGTGATCCCAACGAATGAAAGTCTTTAGGTCCAGTGAATAAAGTACTATTTTAGGGACGCAAGGCATTCCCTACCTGCATCTGACCCTAGAAGCAATCACAGTATTCGTCAAAAAAACTTTAAATAGAAACACATCAAAAGCCAGGATGTCTAGACATCTTTTTTATACCCAGAATACGCAGGTAAAATTCTTCAATAGAACATTTGGTGAGGGTTAGAAATAAAAATGTTCATACATTAAACCATTTAATTACATTCGAATGTAAGAAGTTTTTGGCATACAATTTGGCACATAATATGTAACCATTTATTAGGACTAAACAAATTAAACTACAATATATCACATGCATCTGCAATACAATAAAGTATAATGTTTGGGCAAAAACCCATTTTACTAAACGGTAAATAATATAAATATATGGTAAACAATGATAATGTAGGTATATATTAAGAATGATTTATTCATGATTAACATCGTATTCAAAATAAATATATTACAATTTATAATAACTCCTTTTATTTCTTCCGTCACGATACTTAGATGATTCTTTTATGTTTCGTGTTTTGGTAACTTTGGCACGTTTATACAGAAAATAATAGTAAACTCAGATAAAAGGTTCCACTTGTGACAATAAGCAGAAATTTTGAAAAAATACTGACTTACATTATTTACTTATTAAACTATCTGAAATAAACAACATCTTCCTTAAACCTAATTATACCGTGACATGTTAACCACGAAAACATTTGACTAGCTTAAATATTTGGAATTAAAATGGATACTACTTAAATTAACCTCAATTCAACAACATCGTATCTACATAACATAGGTATTTGGCGACGTTAAAATTCGAAGAAAATGTGACTAGATCAGGTGTGAACAATGAATTACATTATCTAATAGAAACCCACTTCCCAGCTAACTACCCGTACAAAAACATAGCTATTTAAACCAATTTACTTTGGCACATATAAAAATGAATTACATTAAAATATTACTCTTCCATAAAATAAACTATTCCCGTAGATGGCACAACACTCAAGTTAAACGACCGCAAAAATGGCATTCGTTATAAACGAAATCAAAACATAGACTACTTCTAGCAGACTAACATTAATGGCACGCCTAGTCAATTAGCAAATTGATCACATTTATAAAAAGCTAATTCCTTGTTTGTTACGATAATGAATTACAATCTTTCATTTCGCTTACATACATGCTTGACATCTTCGGTGGATGCGTGTGCATGGGTGGTTGGCCCAACACCCTATCATGTAAGGTTAATATGGATGCTGGACAGCTGCGGGATTTCCTCGACGAGCAGTACCACAGAACTCTTGCCTTCTCTTGTTTTTTTCTAGAGTTAACGAAGTAGGTATTACCTTTGTAGAACAATAGCTTGCCCCCTCGCGGCGTGTATAGGTAGCGAGCACCACCTTGTAAATAATTGAATGTTTTAGTTCAATTTGAAGGGAGTTTGTTGAAACAGTGTACCTACCTTATAAAATAAGTTACTGATATATTGTATTGGATCTATTTATTGAAATAACAACAAATAATACTTCGTCAGTCAATATGTAGGAGAGTATAGTCAGTTATATATAACGGAATAGATTTAATATTCAAATTCATATAGATACTTGTATAACAGAGATATAATATTGTATATAGTATAGTAGAGAAAATGAAAAAGACAAATAACTACTTAAAAACAAATATTTTATTATGCAGGTACTTTTAATATGTGTATTCATTAAATGATATACTCGTATTCTAACATCACAATGATAAAACTTCTTTCATACATGGCTAAATGATATTTTTATTTTTTTTAATTACCTACTGCTTAAATAATAACTGTAAGTATCGGTAAAATATAATAGGATAATTATATAAAATATAACAATATTTGAACATAATATGGCAAACGCTTTAAGCAAATTAATCTCTTATATGTATATTTATAGCTAATGATCATACTACTTGATTGATACAAAACTCTTGTGTTCACAAAAATAAAACACGAAATAAGGAATTATTACTAATTAATTAAGACAAAAATGCCAGACAATATATAGGATTTCTGAATTGTCTAACTGTCCACAAACCACATAACATACCTACCTAATTGATATTTTCAAACAAAAAAACATCATTTTCTTATATTATAAAGCTGAAGAGTTTGTTTGTTTGTTTGAACGCGCTAATCTCGGGAACTACTGGTCCGATTTGAAAAATTCTATCGGTGTTAGATAGCTCATTTATCGAGGAAGGCTATAGGGTATCATCACGCTATAACCAACAGGAGTGGAGCCACGGGGGTGAAACCGCGCGGAGTAGCTAGTATGTTAAATGTACCATGTTACATATATATTTGTATGCTTTATATTCGACTCGTCTCATATTGTTAAGTTTATACAAGCGAAAGAAATGAAATTGTTATTAAAATGAGTATTTATTGAGTTTAGTTTGCAAACAATCCCGAGACCGTTTATTTGTGTAGGACCAAAAGAGAAAATAGGAAGTACAAACTTTGAATTGGCGGAATTGATTCTCTCCATATTATATTCATCGGAAATACACAATCTTGTATTGTATTATAATTTATTATTCATTCAATAATGTTGGATACAGATCCTTAGAAATATTTCACTCTACATTAAGATAATATGGATTCCCACATTTGTATTTAATTTTATCTATTTGTATATATTTTCAACTCAGTACAATTAAGGCTTATTCCTTTAAGGTTTAAGGACTAAATTTATTTCTCTCTGAACTCTGCATTGCTGTTGGCTGGGATACTCCCTCTTGATCTCAGAATACTCGAAGCTTCGAGGCTTTATGAGATCAAGAGGGGCGTGTCGCACCCGGCGGTGATGAGGGACAGGGAGGTGGAACGAATGGCACCCGCGATTGAGGACCCACATCCGGCAGAGCAGGTAGAGCTGGGGTTCGTCTTGGTAGATGAGGGCACCTATGCTGACGTGGTTGGCAGCCACGTCCATAGGATCTATACGGACGGCAGCAAGATTGAGGGTCGAGTCGGAGCCGCCCTTTCCGTATGGGAAGGTGCGACCGAGACAAAGGCCATCAAGCTTGCGTTGTCGCCGTATTGTACCGTCTATCAGGCTGAGCTCCTTGCGCTCAAAAGAGCAGTAGATATAGCCTGCAAGAGTGGAGCGGCAAAGGTCGGTGTCCTCAGCGACTCCAGATCGGCGCTCCAGGCGGTCACCCTGAGTTCCCCTCATCCCCTGGCTGTGCAAACACGGGCGGCCCTCCGAAAAGCTGCATTGCAGAGGCGGGAGGTCTCCCTGTTTTGGATCAAGGCGCACGCAGGGCTGAAGGGGAACGAACGGGCAGACGAGTTAGCCAAGGGGGCCGCTCTGGGGTTGAGGAGGAAACCGGATTACGATCTGTGTCCTGTTTCATTCGTCAAGCGTATCTTGAGACAGGATACGATTGGCGAATGGGATAGGAGATACGAAGTAGGAGGAACGGCCGGAGTCACGAAGCTCTTTTTCCCAAGCGCTGCTGCTGCATACAAAGTAGTCGGAAAAATAGACATCACACACCACACCACACAAGTACTGACTGGTCACGGCGGCTTCGCCTTCTACTTGAACAGATTCAAGCTGAAGGAGAATCCGTCGTGTCTATGTCAGCCCGGAGTAGAGGAGACGGTTCCTCACCTGTTACTCGAGTGCCCAATTTTTGCAAGCAATAGATATGCTATTGAACAAAAATTGGGCATGGCGATGACGGGTGAGAATCTGCCTTCCGCCCTGGGGGACAAGTGTAGGGATACTTTCTTTAAATATTGTAAATATATTGTAGAAGTAGTCAATAAGCGAAACAATGGCGTGTGATGTGATTCTGTGATATTAGGGATAAGTAGTTTAAATTTTTGTAGCATTTATTGTATTTATTTTATTTACCCAGTATTTTAATTTTGTATTTGTAAGTAATATTTTAATTTTGTAATAATCTTATTTTTAATTTAGTGGCTATTAATTATTGTGTTTGTAAATAAATTAAAAAAAAAAAAAAATGAAAATAATGTCTCTGGACAATATTCCAGAGGTGGCGCGAACACCCTGTGATGGCGGGTGCCTATTAAAAAAAAAAAAAAAAAAAAAAAACATGAGTTTATTTATTTTAATTTTTTATAAATCACTAAGCAGCAAACTTTACTAACTACTTTTAAGGCACTTCTCTACATCTACTTCACAATATTTGACGATTGAACTAAATACAGTTAAATTGCATGTGCTCTATATATATTTATATTGCTTATCACCGGAATATGAAGTCTCTTTTATAATTATACGTAAAGTCAGCTTTTTAAAAAAGGTCAGTCAGCCCATACTTTTCAAAGGAATAACGATACAATAGCATTGTAGAAATTATTATTAATTATCTAAAAATAATTTCAATAATCGCTTGTAAATTAATCAATAGGAAAATATATTTTTGTAATAATATTCTATATTAATATAATATGTATTAGCATGTTAAATTATACGTATCGATACCTACGTCAATTCTACGTAAACTAAATATTTAAAATGGTGGATTTACTTATAACCCCATGTCTATGTATCTAGGGCAATGCCCTTTAAAACTATTCCTCAAAGTATGTGATAATATTATAATGAACAGTAAATAAGTCTTTCAGTACTAATAATATAGGTAAATAATGTAGAGAGTCAGACACTCAAGATAAAGTTGGAAATCCTTAATACATAATAACCATGATATAAGATTTTATTAAATTATCAGAAAAAATTATCATAGGCATGTCATTATTTAAATCTCACATGGCTCGAGATTGCTCCAAATGATACGAAAAAAATGTATAATATTATAATTTTATTATGAATTATCATTTTTAATGTTAAAATAAAATTACGTATGACTATTTCTTATGAATGTAGGTACCTATAATCAGTGTTATGTGGTTTATGGTTGCATTACTTAATAAACAGTATTTTAAAAAATGTCATGTGCAACTTGAATAAAATATTTAAAACTCATTTCTCATATTTTTGCAAGCCTAGTTAATTTATTCGAAAATCGATTTGATAATATGCAAATTATTGTATCTTAAGTAACAACGAGTAAAAAAAAACTGGTAAAGATATTTTTAGCCTTATAAAATTAGATTTCGCTAAAAATATAACGAGGGCAGATACTATTTATTCCATTAAAGCTGTAAAAACAAAAATAAGGACGGAATGTTCCCTTATTCTCAAGCGGTACGTGATTAGCAGGAACTACAACAACTTCGCTATCTAAACTTTGTGTTTACTAAGAATTATTTCATAATTCAACCCTAAAATTGTCCTACATCTATTTTCTATAACCCGTCTATCGATATAACAAGTGAAAAGTAACTCATATAACGTCTTCTTGTTCTAGGAACAGGCGAAAGGTTATTTATATAGAACTTCTTCTTGTGGCATTACAATTGGCTGGTTAGCGAGCAGTCACAGGCCTTCAGCAACACCACACCAATACTACAGCTGGGAGAATGGACCTTCACCCCAGACCAATGCCGCCACTCCAACCATCGAGATCGAAGCCGCCATTCACACACTATCGCTACAATAACACATAACCAGTTACTTTTTATACCAGTTATGGAATTTAAAAATAAAAGCGTTCAAAAATCGAACATATTGTTTTTTTTTTCACACCGCTACAACGAAAACACATATCAACCAGTTATTTTATTAATAACAGTTATGATCGAAATTTAAAAATAAATGCGTTCCATTATCGAACATTTTGTTTTTTTAAACTGGCCACTAATCCGTTTGATGGAAAGTAAAGATTAATAAGTGATCCGGTTCTAGATTCGACTGGAATCTTGGGCCGGAAACATGACGCAATTTTTTTTTATAATACTAAACTAAGATCTGTGCGTCAGTTGGAGGCACTAATAATTTTCCTGTATTAAGTAAAAAATAAGAGTTGTAATTTTTTTAGATATTACATTTAGACCTTTATTTTTTTACTTCACATGTAAATTTTATAGTTTCAATATATTACAAGGTTAAAACTTGGGCATGTAACACGAGTATAATGCTATAAACTAACATTTACAAAAACCAAATTGCGTATTAAAATCAAGTCAAACATTAGTTCTATTTATCTATATTCAAGCTCTATTCTCAAACCGCTTCATCGCCTACTAAAATAAAAACCAAATAAAATGCACAGATAGGCATCGCGAAAAAGTTATTTTTATAGCGTCCATTAAAGACGCGGAAGCGTTATTGTATATTCGGGGTGGTGGCGCGGTGGGATGCTGGTTATCGATTCACCATCACTGCGCGTCGCGCATGCCTCGCGTGCCCGCGAGCTCGTGCTACCAATAGGGCTGCCACTTGCGAGATTTAATAAATATATAATATGTATTTTTATTGCTTTGTGAGATACATTGATAACAGTGTTGTTTATTGTGTGGATTGTAGATAGCTTTTAAAATAACGAGTATAGTAAAATATAAATTATGGAAAAATAATGTTTTACAAACTTAATTTTGCAGTTAGGAAATAATATGATAAAAAAATAATTTCATAAAATATTAATATTCATAATTTTGAAATTAATAATGTGGCAGCCCTATCCACCGCCCACCCGGCTCCCTACGGCCTACGCAGCGACCTAGGCCATCGCTACTGACAACCCCCTAATTCATACACATCTACAAATAACTACGGTTTGATTTATGTAATGCGCCATTTCAGAGAAAATCTTTAGTTTACGGCTGCAGGAATGCTCAAGATTAATGTTTTATGTTTTGATCAATGTTTTGATATAATATTCGAGGTCTGCTTTTCATTTCAAATATAATATAGCAATTGTAAAAATAAATATAAAAAAAAAAAATAAATCCAGGTTTTATAATCTCTTTAAATATTTCTTGTTATGTATAAAGAAGCTAATTTCAAATGGGTATCTGAACACTTTTTCAGCATTTCATAAATTCATTCAAATTCAAAATTTACAATTGTTTTCCCAAATCATAATAAACACATTCAAAACCGACCACCTACACAGTACAGTTAACAACAAAGCATACATCGCTATCGTATAATAATATCATAGAATAATATCAGCGATCAAAAAGCGTAACAATTTGTTATTATTATTCATTTCATAAACATTCAAGCCGACCCACATTTCGTACTCAACGTATGACGCAACTAAAGTTCGTAGGAATCGTCGAAAATACGGAAGTAGCGTGTAGAGGAACGTTTTCCTCTCAGCCTACGCACACAAGCGTCCCAAGAAAGGGCCGTACGTCAAAATTAGGGCATACAGGGCGTAACTAGGCTGTATCGCGGGAGACAGCAGGCTACGCCCATGCGATCCCCATGCCCTGCCGAACTTTCTTCTTTCATAACTTTGTAGCTCGTATTGATCCATCACAACTGCGCAATTCATATCCCCTCGTATATAAATGATATTGCAACCGTATCGGCAAAACTACTTCAATTTTAATGGGCCCTTAGGACCATTACACTGTGTTTTTGAGACGGCGAACGGTAAATTACTTCTACTGCGTTTCGTGATTCGATTGCGTTAAATGTTGACCTATTTATATTACGTTCTAAGCATTTAATTATAATAGTTTACGTTTAAGAAACGTAAACATGAATATGCTGTATTCATAAATCCAAATTAAAAACGTTACATATAATAAAAATCGTGGAAGAAAAAATGTTTTCATTAACGAATAAAAACTTTATTCAAGTTTGTATGTTTATTATAATTGAACTTTTGTGTATTACAATGCTTAGTAAAAGTAACTCTAGGTATTATGCGATGAAATACATCGTAACTCATAAGGTTCAAAACAGTAACAATATTTCTTCTATTTACAGCCGCGCATTTGTCTCCAACTTGTACTTTAATTAATTACAGATAGCACAAGATACAAAGCATTAAAAAATACATTATATATATAAAAAAATATCGAAACAAAAATAAACAATAGACAAAAAAAGTTATCACAAAAAAAATAAAAAATAATTGTCATGATATTAAGATTCCAAAAAAAAAAACACAAAAGTGCGCTACCTATACCTATGATAAATATCTTTACGCCTAACGTACTTGCCATCGGGAGTGAAATAGTAACTAGGGGGGGCGTGTATATGTCGTCCTCTGACAAGGAAGAGGATATCCCCCTCGCCGCTCCTCGCTGGAGCCGTGATGACGTCAGCGCGGCACCCGGCCATGTCCCTGGAGGAGCAGTACCACTGCTTCCTGCCGTACGACTGCAGGTTCTTCAGGTAGAACGTGTAACCCTCGTGCAGCAGCAGCGACTTGCCGGTCCGCGACGGCACGTACACCGCCGGCGCCTCCTCTGAACCCATTCGACATAATCAACATGCAGAAATGAACTTTGTATACACTACGATACGGTTTATATTCAAACACTGGACTCGATTAAATTATTTAATTCGAATTTACATATGTACAACAAAATTTATAGTACGTTACGACTTCCATGATTAAAATAGGAATAAATTTCTTGATATAAATCAAATACAAGTCGTATAAAAAAGTAAAAAAGAAAATTTCTTATCGAAACTTAAATTAAAGGTCCATGGTTATGTTTGACTTTTGTAACCCTGCATTAATTTTTAACAAGGTATTCGGTCCGACACGATATTAAAAAATACAGTATGAATTAAATTCTTACTTCTGATAATTTTCATCGCAAAAACTTGCATGATACCAACCAATAATAAAACTTATCGAATTTGATGTTTAACGATGACTAAAATAAAATAATCGCTCCTTTTTTCTTGTACGTTATATTGATCACAAATTGAACAAATACTTTTGTTACCGTTTGAGCGCTACATACACCTTATAAAGAGACGGAATCAATGTTATTTTTATCAACTTTCGAATCATTTAATTTAACTAATTTAGGCACGTTGAGAGTAAAATTTCAAGGTCGTGTCATGGCAATACTGTCACCTCATGGAGTAGGACGACGATTTTGGTATCCTTGAATCTTGCCAAATAAGTTTCACTTCTGACACGTTTGCTCGGCACAAACGCTCTTTTTTCTATTATTATAGTAATTTCAACGACATTAGTAATGACCACTAACTGCTTCTACAGTCAGGGAATATGCCTCAAAAGGTCAGAAACCTACAATCTTTCCTTCATAGGCTTCCACCCGTCTGCTATCAACGGGTGTGGTTGTGCACACCGTTGCAGGTGATCAGCTCTCTGTTGAACGTCCTCACGGTCGCTGAACATTGGTACTTTCTCCTCCCGGAACAATACCACAAAACCTTCGGCTGGTTTCGGTACACATTGTGCGCTCTGAAAGTATACCCATCCCAGACCAACTTCGGGTAGCCTCTTGTGTTGTAAATAATTTGAACTGTAACACACAACTGTATTAGTTTTGTTGAATTTTATTGAAATCGAAATTACAAAGTATTTAAAAATACTACCTATTCAATTAAATAGACACTGTTACCAGCTAAAAATGCTAGTGAATGTGAAACAAACAAGATTTAAATTGCTTTTTTTTGTATTACAAGCATAACAACGAAACATAAACATAAATTGTACTAAACATCAGAAACATATCTACGGTTAAAGAAAGTAAAACTTACAATAAGCTTAATTATCCTATTTAATCATAAAAAAGGCACTTTTATAAAATGAGGTACAGGAATTAATCCTTAACATTGTAACTCCTAGAACATTTGAAAACAAAGATTCATGAAAAACATGCAATTTAATGCTAACGTCAAATCACGTGGAGTATTACAGAACTTAAATTACGTAACAAGCGCAATTATACATTAACTCATAGTCCACTAAAGCTTACCCCAACCCAGAGCTACGGAAGCGAACAATCACTAGCATTCCACTCGGATTTGCTTCCGCAACCCTGCGCCAAGAAAATTGCTGCACTTACAAAGTAACATATAAGATCATATTATATCAAGTATCATTCACAGAGTACCATATAAGCTTCATATATCATATACTATTGTTTAAAACGTTCCGACAACGGTGTCGTCGATCAGAGAACACCACACGTTTGCCACAAGTATGAATTCTAGCTGCACAGCCTCGTGCGCACGTCCATCTCCTCTTAGTCCTATAGCAATTATCCAATTTGTACCAGAAGCCTCCCATCTTCAACAACGAATCTCCCTCTTGCAGTGACGCGCCCGGAAACAAAACTGCATCAAACATTTGCCAACATAACTAAAGGTAACAAACTATAGAATAATGCTAGGATAAATGAAACAAATATTTCGAGTATTCATTTCATTTATAAATTCAAAATAATATTCGTATACTAGCAATACATTATATCAAAAGTAACAGTTTTATAATAAAGGAAGGTAGATAGTTTAATCACTAAATACCGGTGGTACGTAGAGCAAACGAGAATATGCATCTAATACATGTTGTTACTAATACCTTAATATTATCAATTAGGAAATCGGTGGAAGATCATACAAATACAATATATCACTAAATATGAGAGTAACAGGAAGCTACTCCATCTAACATCTACACTATGACAAGTATATATACTCGTATAAGACTCTAATATAAAAACTATCGCTCGTATATTCTTCGTAAGCCAGTATACATTACATCTACATAGTATCGTCAACGGCTAAATACAGTTAATAAATAATGCAGTATTTCATAACATCGTCAGTCTTGCCGCACCCTACACCGCGGTCAATAAATAGAATTTTATAAAAAAGCTTCAACAAGACGGCTACGCTAACTTTAAAGCTATAGTTTGTATACATAATCTAAAATTTTTGGTAAGAGAATATTGCACACCCACGATAGATATCGATTACATAATTTACATAACACCCTAATATATCAGCCCTAAGGCATCGGTACAAGGCAATCGAGAGGAATCTTAGGACGCCTCGGACTTAAAGCTTAGTAGATAAAATAAATAGTGTAAATAAACAATCAGAGGCATACCAGACCTCGAGAAAAAATATAGAGAGTACAGTATGAGGAACGATAACTATGCGAAACGCGCCTTACTAGATTAAATCAAGACGGCGACGCTCCTAGGACGCAATCAGGGTCTACCATCGAGAAGACCGCGAACTAGGAGGTCGCGCCAGGCCTATAGGAACAGGGCGGCGTGCGGCACGCTAGGAATCTGTATAGACGGGGCCGCGACCCTGGGGGCGCAGCTCTCCACTATCTTATATTTGCCCATCGGGTCCACTTCGAACCTTCTGGACTCGTGTTTCACTGGGTTGTACGTAGCCGGGTGGTTGTGGGAGCCCCGAAAGTATACAAGCCTACCGTCTCTTAAACATAACGCTACTTGGCACCTCTCAGCCTTTTGATAGGAACGCGCGCATCGCCAGGTGACGCGCCTC
This sequence comes from Colias nastes, assembly GCA_907164665.1. Taxonomy (NCBI): domain Eukaryota; kingdom Metazoa; phylum Arthropoda; class Insecta; order Lepidoptera; family Pieridae; genus Colias; species Colias nastes. Next base: position 14,949 of record CAJQZM010041810.1, on the reverse strand, counting down.
GGGTGGGAACCACCGTCTTCGTAGAATATGTGGCCGTCGGCGACTAAATGAAGCCCGCCTCGAGCAGAGCGGATGTAAAACCACCCTGGAACAATCACCATTATGACTATATGAACGTAACCTGAAATACGCTAAAACAAAAGCCCAATACATAAGGTAGAGTCAGAATGTATTTACCTGGTAATAAGTTTGCTAATTATAAATGAAAAAAATTACCGAGACACAGTTTCTAGCACGAACTTTATTCTACTAAATATAACATCTAGATGGCTCCGCTCTTAATTTTTTTGATTTATTCTAGGTGGTCGTAATAGTGATCGAAAAAAGGTTTGTATTATTCTATCTTAATTTTGCGAGAAGCAAAGATAAAATAGAATCAATTCAGAAGATCGTAAATATCAAATGAAAAACCGTCTTACATCAGCACAATATAATCATTTCTTTGTACCTATACAGTGAAGTAATTCACTTACATACTTACTACATAGCGTATACATTCTCCTCGGGCGACATTCGCCTACTCTACCTCTATCCGTTATCTTATACATTCCAACTAAATATAAAACATCTTATCACAATACATAAAATAATACTTCAAAAATAATACTTCACAGTAGTCGTATACATTTGTTAACTGGTACTTAATAGAAAATGGTAAACACAAATCTGGTAAACACGTCCATATAAATCTTTGTGTAAGTACAGCCGTACGTTAAACTTTATTCATAATAAAACGAGGCATTAAGTACCATAACTGTTTAAATACTTGGGGTAAAAATAATATAATTAAAAATATAAAAAATCTCACTACAACAAAAACTTAAATCTACAACGTATACATTGAGTATTATGATTAATTAAATAGATCAATAAATGCAATCTACAATAACAAATAGTGACAGTAAATCCTAACATCGTACACTTGACATGACTCGATTCAACTTCTTCGCGAACAAACAACTACCGACCTCGTATAACCGCAACCGAAACCAACCGTCCGGAGTTCAAAGACTCAACAATCATATATATATACAAATCACGAAAAATTGTAAAAAAATATGTAAAAGTAATGTATAAAAATACTTAGGATATCATAAGAAACTATCACTTTGTACATCGAACTACACCTAGGACCGCTGCGGGAAGATCTTCACTGAGATAGGCAAGACTCTTAAAAATACATCTATGTAAATTTTTCTTTGAATAAAATATAATTTTTATTTTACAATATAATGAATACAGCTGTCTCTTAAATTCTCCTAGAAAAATACGGTCAATGCAAGGTTTTGTAATATGCGTAACTAAAATATGAGGTAAAACTTGCCCGAGATCAGTCAATTCACAAACGGTCATATCCTAACATCTAATAGATTCGTATACTTCATTTTGACCATGTTAACAAGCTACATACTCGTATTAACGTAATTTAATCTCTTTGGAGAGCGTATAGTAAAGAGACGGTAAAGAGCGAAGGACGATCTTTACATCCTTTTAATCGTATACCTAAAGCGTAGAGCGACCGCCGGTTTGAAAGGCACAAAAGCAATATTTAACATTCCGCTAAAAATAACTTCATCAATTTTAATTCTAGCTGCCTTTCTTAAACCAACTCTAACATCGAGATCTAGACAAAGACAATACATTCCGTGCCAACATCGTATTGTACCGGCGGTCGATAGATAAATTGACTCGTTTAGTCTTAAAATATAGAGAGCTATTAATACTTAGAACATGGGTCTCAAGGGAGTGGCTCGTACGCCGCACGTGTGAGCGCTGTTCATCTGAACGACTCGGAGGCCGAACGTGTGGACGGCGGCACGGCAGCGCGGGTTCCGGGAGCACCTCCACCATACCTTGCCGCTGGCGGCTCGACCGTTGAAACAGAATCTGTGGGCGCCGACCTCTATAGCTGGCTTCCCACGTTTGCTGAGACAGTAGCGAAACTGCCCGGGGAAGCATGGGAACGGAAACGGTAGGCCCAAAGTTGGAGTTGTCTCTGCCGGAGTTACAGTGCCTGCAACTAAGAATCCTCATGTAACAGCTATATGGTTAAAAATAAAAATTACTATCTACTGTCTATATAATTAATGGGATTATTCGGGTATGATTAAGTAAAAATTTGCGTTTTTTAGAAATAAGTTGTATTTGATTAAAACATGTAAGTAGACTAGTTTGGCTTCTCTTGCCTTCCAATATTATATCTATAAAATAGAAAAAAATAAAACGTTATTCCGATATATACCAAGAAAAATGTTCAATGCGTAGACGCAGTTCCGCAAGTATGGTCGCTATTGACTTGCACTAATTCTGTGCCGAATGTATGAACAGCTGCGCGACACCGAGCGTTTCGGGAGCACCGAACGGTTCGGGAGCACCTCCACCGCATTTTGCCAGTCCCGGCTCGACCGCTGAAGCTGAACCTGTGAGCGCCCACTTGGACACCTTGATTCCCTTTTCTCGTGCGATAGTATCGAAACTTCTCTGGTAAGCACGGAAATAAACCGATAAATATACAAACATAATTGCGTAGTGTCCTTCAAGATTCAATTACTTTTATAAAAATAATCACATTATAATAAAATTTAGAGTCCAAAGTGAATTGTTATACAACTCAGTTAAAAAACAATATTACAATAGTGTTCCAAACATGACTAAAACTTAACTCGAAAAAATCACAGACCAATAATATCAGAAACATCGATTGCAAAATGCTGCTTTCGCTTCATGTTCTTTTTGCCCAGCTTTCGCTTCGTTTTCCGGGGTTTCTTTCTGTATTTATAACCGATGATGTCGTGGTTCACGTGCGAATGGCGGAAAGAAAGTATGTGATTGAGATACGTGGTGACATTGGCCTTGCACCCTTTATCTGACTTGATGCAAAGCCAGTTTCCTCTACCCTCTACGATAGGACCCCGTCGCCTGAACCTCTCTCCATTGAACACCAGCAACGGATTGCCGAGTTTTGACGTCGTCCAGTACACTGTAATCACACTCTTCGACTTTTTATCTATGAAAGTCTGAGCATATTTTCGAAAAGTTCATTAGTTCTAAATCTCAGTGAAAATGCAGTCGCAGCGGTCTTTATAAAATTAAGGAAATTATAGATTAACAAGTTAACGAAACTCTATTGGTTTTTAAAAATCATTGGTTTCCTTATTATAAGATTGAGTAGTCAATTAAATGTTAGTAAGTACTAGGGATGTAACGATACCGATACCGATACCGATATATCGGCCGATATAATCGGCAAGCCGATATATCGGTATCGCCGATAATAAAACAACCGATACCGATATCAAACAATTCAAAAAACCGCGCCCAATGAACGATGCGGGAGGCCGCCCGCGCGTGCGCACTTTGTTTTCTGAAAAAACTACCAATAGTAAACTTTTATTAGGTACTGATTGTATGTGGATTACTTAAAGTTTAACTGACTTTGTAAAATAATAATACTAAAATAAATGGTTTTGTTGTTTTTTGATTTGGCATTTTTATTTAAAAGAATACGATTAATAGTTGAGTCTCTGTTAAAAGTTGGTAACTTTTTATGCATAATTCACTATTTATTTTTCTACCAAGCCATCGATATCGGTATCGGTATCGGTATCGCCGATACATTACTACAAATATCGGTATCGGTATCGTATCGGCAAAATCATGTATCGTTACATCCCTAGTAAGTACATAATGAAAAAAGTAACCAAATTAAAAATAAGCTCAGTTATGATGCTATATTATTTTAGCACATCCATAAATACCAAAACGACACAAATAATATTTATCGTATAATTTTATGAGTTCTATCAGTTTCCACACACCATATGTATAATTACGTGAACAACAACTATGTATGTACATACATTCGACTCATGCGCAGGCGGCTCTTCACAATGTTCCTGTATATCAATACTTCGTCGCTTTGGCTTTTAACGTAGCCTCTTCTCGTACCTCCCGGTAATGAGACCGAATTCCTTCACTTAATATATTTTTCTGATATTTTTTTTTTTGAACTTCTATGTTTTGAGATCAAATTATATTTCCCGTAATAAATCAGAATAGGAATATTCAACAATTGTTTTTAATACATTTTAACATGGTTCAATAAAATAATTTTAAAAAGTTCATTATTTTATATTATAACAATAAAAAATATAATTTATAAGAGATCTGATTTAATAGAAACATGATCACATAGCTATTTAAAAACGAAATAGGTAAATTCCATCAAGATTGTTTCTAAAATATACAGTAGAGTCAAATTAAATTTCAGAAAATTTAAAAGATTCTTAAAGCAAACAAAAACAACATTATTTCAATATTTTATTTTCAGACAAAAAGTCCGTTCACCTGGTATAAAAATCTCGTTGATCGAATCAATGCTATTAACAGTGGGTAAAGTCGCGTATTTTATTGAGGAAGTTATACAATTAATTATTATCAGTACCTACGTTGTTTGTTATGGAATATTATTCTTTATTTCCTTTGAATTTAGCGAACACTAAATTGACATTGATAAATGTTTGTTTATATAAAAAACTACACAAATTTATATTTCGTAATATACTCTTATCTATGAGATTCCACATAACTAATTGACCCTGGTTGCTTTTGACGCATTAATTATTTTTACAATTATAAATTGTATTTATTGTTTATTTATTGTTACATAGAATATCTATTATAACATTACAATATTATTATTATAAAACACACAATACAAAATGTCTAAATAAATAATATTATAATTTAAAAATGATTTGCACATTTTGTCAGATTTCACATAAATTTTCACTTTTATAGATTCGCAAGATTCCAAGTAAATCAGTAATAAACTTTTAATTGGCCTTGTTCTGCTTAACACGCATATTAATGAAGCAATAGGTATACTAAAGATCCACAATAGAAAAATTATTTTGCTAACAAGGGCTTAATAAGTATATTGAACATAATATCATGTTATTCCGAATAACTTAACTCATAAATCTCATTTCATTTGATCTCCAAATATAAAGTGAATATATATATTACATTATTTTATCGTGCATTAAAAAAATTAAAAAAAATCATGGACCAGGATCATCTAAAATTTTAAGAGTGAATGAATGATACATGGAACCAATCATTCCATAATACGGAACTCCTTAAAATAATTTAATACAAAACACAAGATCTTAAAGCTACAAATGGAATGCGTCATCTTCGGAAATTCTGATCATGGATCTGTGTCACAGCCTTCGAAGCCACTGTAGTATCAAAAAATAACTCTCCCTAATACCTACGACACTTATACTATCTTATCTGTATTACTTATTTTTGGTAAATAACTTAGAGACTATTGCTGCATGAGGATTTAATGCAAGCTGATTCTACTCTCAAGAAATGTTTTTCAGCTGGGGTTGGAGCGTCGAAGTTTTGGGGGGTAAAGTTTGGTTCGTGGTTGTGGCCACCTTTGATGCGTATGAATCTCCCGTTCAACGTGGTTTGGACTCTGCAGAGACACCCTTTAGCGTCCTTGTCGCGACACGCCCAGTTCAATTTATCCCTGTATTGGTTGTTCACCCAAAATTTATTGGAGCGAAATATCAGCACGGACTTGCCAGCTCTAGACGGTAAAAAGAACGCCTCTGAAATAGAATAACATTTGTTACAATAGGCACAGAATTAAATACATAGAAGGCTGAGAAAGTAAATTAAGTCTGAACCAGAATATTTTATTTCCTTTTCATAGTTTGAACATACTCTATGTCGTAACTCTTTCCTTTAAATGGATATTATCCCGAGAGAATATATCTTCCAAGTGTAATTTTGAATGGAAAATATAAATCAAATCAATTATTTATTTTCATGAGAAAATTTATTTGAATTTTGTTATTTAGAAAATGTATGAAGAAATAATAAATGTAATAGAATTCACATAGTCCAAAAGTAGAAATGAATATACGTTATTACTGAAAATAATACCAAGTAGGAAAAAAACATCAATATCGTGCTACTATTTTTAAAGCAAACAAATGTTAAACGTGATTTCCGCCCTCGCGATGTAACGAGAATCAAGCCATTGATTACAGGAAACTATGATATTGTTTTTCCTTATATAAGCATGATGTTAATAGGTACTTATAATCTATACATAATATTATAATAAATCTGTAGAAGGGTCAATTCTATACATTGAAAATATTGAAACAATAAATAGCAGGGGGGGTGTTACTGGATCGATACCAAACCCAAATATGTGATTAAAAAAAATTTTGTCTGTCTGTCTGTCTGTATGTTAAATCATCACATTAAACAAACGGTTCGATTTCGATGAAACTTGGTATAATTATACTTTATTATCCTGGGCATAAAAAAGGATACTTTTTATCCCGGAAAAATACGTAGAAAAAAAATTAATCTTAATTTTTCTTAATTCTTCCGCGCGGACGGAGTCGCGGGCGGAAGCTAGTTAGATATAAAAATAGTGTTTCGCCGAATTGAGATATAAACAATTCAACCATAGAGTTATTCCAAAAATAATTTTACTCTTTTGAGCATGTTCCTAAATCCCTGTCTGTGCATTGGTCTGTGCATACAACTTTAACGATCCCAACTCCAGACCAACATATCACAAATGAGTATTTCTCATTCAGCCAATTGCCAAATCATAGATACGTACATTAACAAAACATTATTTTACATTATATGCGTCATTTCTATAATCACACTATCAGTCGCTAATAAAATTGCCCACATATTATAACAATAAAACAACAATAATTCTTTCTGATACAATTTTCCTCATATTCATACTCATAGAGTGCTATTTTACCGAAAACACAAAAACAGTTATGTACTAAAGAAATCGAATTACAATATTAAAAGAAAAAAAGTGTAAAATAAACATTCCTGCTACATAATATAGGTGATCACAATCGAAACTACAAAAAGTATTCATAAAATTATCATGATAAGTACTTTTTATTGTCATTTTTAAACACCCTTTAATAAATATGTAGATAGGTTTTGGGTTTTACATGGGTGACATTTGTACCATCACAAACGATTTTTATAGCCAGTCAACATCCAGCTGATAGAAAATCTTAGTTATTAAAAAGAGGTTTGCTACGATTAAGTATCAAAACCACGCCTCTATGAATTAATTAGTATTGTATTTTGAAAATCCTTAAAATTCTTAACAATTTAAATTTTCTTTATATATAATTCTATATAAAAAATACACGTGCAGTCTGTATGAACTTTTAATACTTATATAAAAAAGCATAATTCAATTAACCTGAACTTAACCGTGACACACATTGTTTAATTGTTCCACTTATAACATTCGAAAGATGCATATGCTCTACATTTTATCTAACGGTGCTTTTGCATCAAACGAGCGAATGCTCATTCTAACCCCACTATTTCAAATTCTTTAAGTGTAAACAGGCGTAGAGCATTCCTTTGTTGTTCTTAGGGCACTCAGAAAGATTCTATACAATGTTCTAATACTGAACACTGAATACGAGTTTTCGTTTACCTACGTAAAAGATCACGAAAGAATGCTCCTGCTCTAGCTCTAGCTCTATCGTCGTTAGATGTAAATGCACCGTTACACAAATCGAACTTTTTATTTAATTTCTATGAACCGAGACTGGCTGCTAAATCTGTATAGGGTCTCCCGTACTCTTCTTAAAGAACTTCGGTTTTGGATGAGTGTGTGTGTTTTTGAAGTCAATCACTTCTCCTTTATTATTAGTTTTTGCTTTAGCTGGGCACTTACGTTGTTTCCTTTGGGAACAACTCCAGTTATTCTTGGACGACGTTCGGTTGAATGTGTAACCCTGAAGAACTAGTATCTTCCCTCCTTTTCCAGATGAAAAGTAGGCAGCTGTTATATTTTCTAAAAAGAACACATTTCACAAAATAAAAAGAAACTGATTATATTAGAAAAATAGAGTCATTTTTGTGAAGAATGAAATTTTATGTTTTTTTTTATTTTATATTTTCACATTTTTTGTTACAATTGAAAACAGGACAAACCAAGACAGTCATAAATAATCAAATGCAGTATTTAACGTCTTCTATTAATATAAAAAAACATACAAAAAAAAAAAAAAAAAGACGACTATGTATAAACATTATATTTAATATTAAATCCTTAATGAGTAATACTCTTATTAAAATCAACGAAGTCTATTCTATATTAAAATATTTAAACTTAAATCGTAGGATAATGCATATTATAAAGCCGAAGTTATACTTGTAAGGAATGTATCGTGTACACAACTCCAATTTGTGTTGATATATGGTCCCACATAAGGCACTTACGTAAACACTACATTAACATAATTTTTTAACCGACATTAATATCATAAGTACATTAGAAGTAATATCTTATATACCAATTTATAATTTTAAATTTAATACCTCGTACGATATAAACATCATATTTTGACCATCAATATTGATCACTGGCATTTATTATCAATTAATTATCAAAAATAAATATCATGAACTTCAAAAATCTGATGCACGCACTTAGTACGTCATCCATAGAGTCCTATCTATCACCAGCACCCAAATATTATCTTCGAAATGGAATGAAATAATCCAATGCCTAAAATTAACTAAACATTGAGAGGTGGATGTCTTTTCAGCTAAATCACAATCTTAATATATTCATTCATTATTGCCTTATCTTAAACATTTATAATATTGTAAATATAGATAAAAAATGATTACTAATTTTATGTAAAACACTAACAATAACAAGTAATATCCGTCACGTATATACGACGATGTAAAACCTCGGAAAATCTTGTAACAATATGAGCCATTTGTATAAGATATGCAACAATCATTTTACCAATAACGTTTACAAAAATATATAGTTTACTGCTTTTACAGTGAATTATTACAACATGAATATCAAAACTGACCGCTAAAACCGATATTTTGATAAAGTTTATACGATGCAGAAATAGTTCTTCTGAGTCTGACAACAGTTTTTATGGACAGGTCATAAATAGTTAAGCTATTGCATAGCTTCTATCGCGGGCCTTGAGCGCGGGGACCGAATCGAGAAATTCCGTAACGAAAAAACCTCACGCTCCCCACTCCGACGGGCTCGGAGGTGTGGCTTGAAGGCATGCTATGCAATAGCTTTACCGCGGCAGCCCCGAGTGCCACACGTCTTTTTTTAATAATCCATCAAGATGTGGAGGCTCTCGGCGGATGGTTATGCAGGCCCTTGACTGCCACCACGTTAGCACCCAGCATGTGAATACGCGCCTTGCAGTTGGTCTTCTTCGAAGTGCACCTCCATATCACCTTGTCCCGCAGTTTCGACTCCTCGCAGAACGGAAACGTATTTACCATCATTATTATCTTGCCTCGCCGCGATTTCAAGTATTTAATCCCTGCTACATAGAACATAGTTAGAATTTAACCAGCAAACCACCTCATTTAGATTACCACCACCACGAGGAAAATAATATAACACTCGATTGTTTAATGTAAATAAAACTCGCGGTTATTTATAAGTACGATTTAATATTTCACAAAACATACCCCATACATAAACCCAAAAAATCTTAATATTATAATGGTAAATACAAAAATTACACTATAAGACTCGAAGGTACAAAGAGTAACGATTCAAATGAGGTAGATAAAGTAGACGCGATAAATTACATTAACTGGGCCCTAAGTAGGAGACTGTGGCGAAAGTGAGTAAGTACATTCTATGAGATTCTGAATATTATATACATTCCACGTGAAATATATAATTAAGGTACGCGAGTCGTAATACCCCAGCCACACGACTCGACGAGTGGTATGGGAAGTGACGAGGGAAGTAGGCAGGGACGTAGTGTGGCCACGTTACTCGTCATGCCACTCGTCGTGCTCATCGTCCCTATTTTGTCGGCTTTTGCGCGCGAGTCAAAGGACCGGCAATACGAGTGCGAATTAGGGATGGGCGTCATGGAATCAACGGACTAGTTAAATTAAACGTCTATATGTACACTCAACGATTCGACTAGTCCATCGCTCACCAATGCACTAGTTGAATTCAACGGCTAAACAGTCTTATTGATAAGAATAAATTCTTTTCTTTGAAGTTTTTAAAAAAAAAATATTTTTGGTTTACAAGACCAATGTTTTGAATTTAAACTATAAAAACAAACGATAATAAGTTTTTTAGTAATACTTTTTTTAGGGAGTATAATTTTTGTAAGAAAGCATAAACATTTATTAATTGTTTTATTGAGATTAGAATTTATTGTTTTAAGAATTTATTTAATAATAGTTATTTATTTTACACATGGACTAGTCGAAGATTTTAACTAGTTGAACGACTAGTTGATGAACGACATTTAACGATCTAGTCTCGTTGATGAAAAATACGTCGACGACCCATCCCTAGTGAAGAGCGTCGCGATTAATCGCGCGAGTAGAGCAGTGTGTGGCCAGACGGCAATATCGAGGCGAGCGGCAGCGCGATGAGCAGGACGAGGAGCAGGACGAGGAGCAGGACGAGTAGCAGGACGAGTAGCATAGTGTGGCTGGGGTATAACACTTCGTAACTAGAAACTACGCCCAACATTTTGGAACATTTCATACGGCACGTCACACGTACTTTTTAATTGACAAATAACGTATTTTTTTAAGTCACCCACCGTAATAAATACACAAGTTACATTATTTTATCGATATATTTTATAAGCAAAGGGTTCTGATTTGTATATTATTTATTGCAAGAAACTGCAAACATATTTCATTAACTATTCATTTGCATAAACACAAAAATATTACATTTTTGCTACCCGCAATAACTTTCGCCACAGCCTGAGTCGTTGTTTGGCATTCATATGTAGGTCAGGTACGATAGGACGTGTCAAACGGTCATTAATTATTATTTATTATTAATTATTAACAGTATACTATGTGAAGTGCAGGAGTATTAATTCTAATTAACTCTATGTTTTTTGGTCTCAGTCTCAAATTATTATTACACCAGCCGCTGAAACGAGTCTACTGTTAGGTCTACATTTAAATCTAATATCTAATCATACAATAATTGCATTTCTCACCATTTGACACGAACTACAACTACATAAGTCTAGATAAAACATTTTGGAGGCTGTATCGTCCACAATGGGCAAAGACCCTGTAAAACCTAAAGTATTTAAATAACAATAAAAAAAAAATAGTAAAATTTGTACTTAAATCAGAGTCTTAGGAATACGTATGACAATTATATTATTGAAAAATTATTTCGATAAGTAACAAATTATCATTCGAAAACAATCAATAAAATATATTAGACAACAGTCTCGAGAGCCTATTCACATTTAAGACATCAACAGCAAACATTCCAGTACGAGTTAAAACTATTCAAAGAGGTAGATGAGTTCCAATAATATAAGGTAATAATAATAATTAGCAGCGCGCCGGACCCTGCGCAGCGAACCGCCCCGACGCGCCCTTTTACCCTAAACCTAGCCTAACTTACCTAAACACCTTACTCGAGTAAAGCTTCTGAGTATTTATTCATGTATATAAAATTGTATAATTAAACTAATCTGTAAAACCCGTATAAAAAGTGAAGAGGTAGATGAGTGACCTTAAGTACTTAAATCCATCCTAAGGAGTACAACATCGGTCGACGTCTGCGCTCAGCGAGTGTCGTGCAAGTGTCACCACTCGAAGGTAGGCTTGGAACATTCAACATTTACAATAACTAATGCATTTCTTATAGATAAAGAGGCGGACTTCTAATGTCTAAGTAGCAATATTTGAAACGTGTAAAGTTATAAACTCTCAAAATAAATAAAATATTTCTAAGTACAGTCGAGGGATCCTTATCGCTTTATCTGAACCGAGTTCGCGTAATCAGTCGCCTTCACGTCTCTGACGGCACCGCGGCCGCCAGACTTTGCCTACGCACCCGTTCCGATCGCAACTTGTCTACGGTCCTTCTCGAGAAACTACCTACCTCACGTTGTCCAACTTGCCTTACCGTCCTACGTCCAAAAGCGCCATCTCTTATGATGTTGCCCAGGTGGATTGAGCCAAATTTCTAAATCAAACGCTAAAATGAGCCTTTTCCGGATATTAACCATCTACCTAAACTTGACACGAATACGAACATTTTGAGTGTGGAATTTCCTAAGCGAATTTCGATCACCAGATTGCTGTTCACCTGTATTACTCATTGAATCGCACATATCTGTTTTGTTTATCACTTCAATAATCCAGCACAAGTCCACGTCATTCAAACAAACCCAGCTCTTACCAAACCATGGAACTTGCACTGAGACTATTTAATGATTAACTCCACCGGCAATGCCATGCTTAGATATCCACATTCAAATCTTTTTTACACACACGCTTTAGATTTCCCATCCATTTCATAAATAACCCACACCTATACGGATAACATTAGACCTCGAAAAGACCGCCTAACCTAGAATACGTTACGACATTAACCACTTACAAGTTGTTCACCAAGTCGCAACATTCAAAACCACAACATCTAAATCCGACATGAAAGATTCCACTTACAGTCACGTTACCGATATCAACTATCCAACGAAGCCATCTCTCTATATTAACTCCTTCCTATCCCCATATAACCTAAGAAATAATAAAATTATTCTATCATTAATTATACACTAAATTTCGTTTGAAAACCGTTTCTAAAATATCCGTTGTTCGAATTTGATAAATAGCAAATATCAATAATGTATTGTGATCTAGAGCCATTAAAGTGACGAAATCGAAGAGAGCTAAAAATCATCGAGTCATCGCCATTCGTATCGAATTGATTAATTTTCCTCCTTGATGGGAGTATCGACGAGCAGCGGTTTAGCAGTCGCCGCGTGTTGGGTGGACGCCGGGAGCGAGTTAGGGGAGGGCTGTTGGCCATTGCCCCCGGTGGCCGCGTTGACGGCCGCCGACGCCGTGGCCGTCGCCGTGGCGTGAGCGGCGTACAGAGCCAGAGCGTGCTGCAGTTGCAGGAGCTGGTTGTGGGGGTCGTAGGGGGCCGGGGCGCGGTGGCCGCTCTGGTGCGGCGTGCGGACGACGTAGCGGCCGTCGGCGAAGCGGCGCACGTTGGGCGGCGCGTGGTTGTGCGAGTAGCGGGAGCGCACTATGCGCTCGAACCCTTCCGGTCCCTCGGTGTTCACGTCCGCCAGACATCGCGACGTGAGCCTCGACGAGCAGTACCACTGCTTGCGTCCGTGCGCTAGATTGTTTTTCAGTCGAAATGTATAGCCTCGGTGGAGGAGCAGCCTGCCTTTTCCGGCACGTATGAAACGAGCTGAAAAATACAATCATTTTAATTTGTGCCCTTAAAAAGTTGAAAATCTATTACAAAAATGCTTTTAAAATATATAATCGCAATAAATAAAGGCATTTTCATAATTATACATAACGTTTTACTTATTACTACTTAAATATGGATTAATATAATATTATACTGGATGATAACATTTAAATACACAATACACATTTATTTATAAGGAATAACAGGGAAAATTAAAACAAAACACGAAATTATTATCAAATTTATATTTAAGCTGGATATTATACAATAAAACAATCATTTAGTTAAATTTATTTATTAAGCTTTTAATAACTTAATGAAATTGCTCTACTAGCCTATTAATTACAAGACAAGACAAAAAAAGTTCGTAACAATAATTAAAAATTAATTTATTTAAATTTAAATTCATGGTATCGAAAACTTTTGGCACTACATAATTTTCTGAAAAGAATCATTTGGCATCGTAATTTGTAAACCTTATTCTTATAAATGGCACACCTACGAGACAATAATCTTACTCGATAATTTAACAATAAAATAGTTACAAGTGGGACTGTGGGAAGGAAGCACGACAATACCTGCGACATCGTCTAATCTTTGCATCTCTTATTTTGTTTAATGGCAATATTCCTCTTCCCTCTGAGTTGATAAAACTTGAGTTTTAAAGGATAAATCCATATCAAATTTATAGATTTTCTAACTAGAAAGTAATTCATTCGAAATTATTATCACATTTCCACACAAATATGGCAGCAAACTAATCAACAAATTCAATATTTGGCACTATGGCTATCTGTTCAATAACATGAGATCATTTTTACTGAGCTTCAATATCACATTTCGGAAATATACCACTATGACTAAAATAATACTTGAGCCGAATACTTTTCTTACGACGTACGACTTTCGCCACGTATTTCATAGAGTACTATTGAAAATCGATCTATTTATAAAATATTTAAAAAACGTCTAGACTCTAAATAGATTGCACGTCCATTCGTCAACGAATTCCCTTACTTAACCTATGACTAGTCTATAAAAATATCGTAAATAATTTCGAGATGATGAGTTCTACGATTATCAAAAATGGTCACAATTGATGCTAGTATGGCGTCACCCAGGCGTTGGGGTCGAAGTTGTCGAAGTCTAGCTGCGGTACGTGAGGGAGTGAGTACGAGTTAGCCACGTATCCCGTGCCGGAGTACGGGCCGGCCGTTTTGTTTGTGGGCTTCCGTTTCCATCGGTTGGCGTGGTTGTGTTCGCCGACTAGCTTATGCAGTTTCCCCTTTTGTGTGTAAGCTTTGCACGCGCACCCGCCCATGGTACACCGCCAGCGGACGATCCCCGAGCGCATCGTATGGGCGGCGTAAAAACTCTTGCCTTTGACCCACAACCGCGGCCGACCACCCGGCCCCACACATAAACGCACGTAACTCTCTGAAAATCCAATATATATTAGACATATATACAAAACGTTTACAGATTTTCATAACAAAATCTGATATGATTTGTCGTGTATGAAAGTAAATATAAAAGTAAAACAACGCAACATTGTTTATTTGAGTGAGAATGCTTTAACTACAATTATTACTATGTTAGTTTACAACTATGAATTTCTGTCTACAACCATTAAGCGA